>NNCF01126451.1:1745993-1852431 GCA_002313205.1 Laupala kohalensis
ATATATATTGAGGCGGAGGTCACGTGACTACCTCTTCGCCCGTTTCCAACACCCTCAGCTTCTCAGAAGACTGCGTCTTTTCGGCTGACCATTATTTTTGGACACAGCTGGAATATTCCATTTACATTCACTTTTCTTTTCAGAGGTCTTTCCTCTCAATTTTCAAAAGTGGGGATCTGGTCAGTCACTACACAATGAACGGAAAGTCCTTGTAGCGGTATTTTCCTTATTCGGCGGAGACGCGGCCGGCTCTTAATCGCCTTTTGTATTTCCGGCGAGCACAGTGCTTGAAACTGTTATATCAAAATCTGTACTGGCCACGATGTTACATAAGTCAACATTTCTTTGCCCAGTAGCGGGCAGATCAGAATATTGGAGTCGCATCTACTTCCCCTTTACGTATTCTGGCAGCAGCATATTTTTATTCCTTTTCTTTCTCATTAAATCTCCGGAGAAAATGCGTGTTGCAACAACGCTAGACACTAATGTCTCCAGACATTCTCGAACCTAACCCCGATTTTGTTGAATAAAAATGATGATATAATATTTATGTATTGAAATACCGAAGTGTATTAAGATGAAAGAACAATGTGGCAGCGTTCAAACGTAATTTTTAATTTACAATAATTAGAAATAAAAGTATTTGTACGCTAACCTACCATTGTTAGAATCTCACATCTTAAACCAAGAGGAATTTGCGGGGCTGAAAAATGAAGTCTTCAAAAGCATTATATAGGGTGCTCCCAATTTTCTTCCCATTTATCCCATCCACATCCTTGCTTGCGTCATACGTCGAGAAGGAATTTCCTCTCGCCTCAATCCCCCTGTCATTAGGACAAGGTAAATCCCATCCTCTGTCGAACACTCTTTCGATAGGGAAAGGAACAGGGGGAAGAAATAACTTCAAACTCAAATTGTTTTACTTATGATAGCAACGAAATTCTTTCTAAAGCTATTTGGTTGAATAATTTTATTTGAACTTCGATAGATCAATTGAGATGATGAGGGTGTGTGTGTGAAATGTATAGAGCTGAAGAGATTTTTAGATCGAAACAGCCGCAGCACAAGTCTCAGATTTATAGTTGGTCCATATTTTATAACATGTATATGTCAAATAATTATGAGCCATTACGAACATAGTGTTGTAGTTTGAAGTTTTCTGAAGAAAAGAATCTCTCCAACAAATGTGAAACTTCAAAACTCATCAAAAGACTCAAATTTTCGTAAGGTAAATACATGGATAGGTAAATGAATAAATAAAATGAATTCATATTTGTATTGGGAGGTAAGTGGAGAAAATATTTGGAGCGTTGTCAGGAATGAATCATTCATCAATGCTAGCACAAAAACATTAAAAAAGGAACTAAAAATTTTGACATTACACTAAACGAGAATTTGTCTTTTTGCTTTTGTACGTATTATATACGATGCTTCGAAATTCTGTTTTGAAAGGGATGATTTAAGACTGAATACTTTTCGAATTTTCACAAATTTTCACGAATTAATTGAGATGTCATCGAGGTTTTTCTAGACAAACATACAATCATTGTGTACATAAGTTATAATGAAGGAAAAACTGCATCATAATAACTCCGAGAGAGTGTGTCGTCAGTATATAATAAAAAAAATAGATTTTCGGACATGCAAAATCGTCATTAATGAAATTCAAACGTAAGCAGTTCGAACCTAATCCAAATATTATAATTTTTTTGCACTGGAGTAAAAGATTTCATTTCAGTGTCAACATATGCGCATTAAAAACTACGTAAAATGTTTAGATGGAATGCATATAAACGCTGTTCTATCACTCACTGAACGTGCACATAATAGAACTCTCCCGAACTATCATACACTTTCCCAAACAATATATTACGTATCATTTCCATGAGTAATATAGAACAGATGACGAAACGGGAACATCACTGGGGATGAGATATGAAATAGAGGCGGAGTAATAGGGGAGTACATGGGTGTGTCATGAAACACCCCTTCACTTTCTTCGACAAATTAAGGGGTTGTTCCAACTTTGGGAGAGACAACTGCGCGGTTATGAATTCGATTTGTGGTTTTTCCTATATTATTATCATGTTGAATCGTCCCCTTTCATGTCTTTAACATAAACATTAATTTTGAAACAAAAAAAATAAAATAGAAAAGTCATTCATTTTATAATGTATTAAAATATATTCAGAATTATTTCTCCAGGTCTCAGAGCAAGTGTTCAAAAAATTATACGTTGGATAATTTATTTCAAAAGTCGCAGTTTATCTCAACCACTGATACGCGGTAGGATGAAACAGAAAACTCGTGACATGTCTAAGTTCAGCACCGTTGGATCGACGTCACGGCGAAAGAGATAGTTAACGCTCACACGTAATTCATTCAATCAAGATAAAACTATCAGAACATTTCTTAAATTAAATGAATATGAACTTCGTTACACAATGAGCAGAGCAAAGGGAGCATGTATTCCGAAAAGAAATTGGAGATGATAAAATAATTTACAGTAATTGATTCAGTTATCTGACTTGACTGAAATGATGGAAAATCGTTTCGTTAATTTAAAGCTCAAAAGTCACATTCTGCAAAACTATTTCGCAGTGAACGAAATGACGAAAGAAGCAAAGGTTACCTCTTAATTTATCTTAAAATCGATCTCAACAAAATTTCATTCAAAATTACTTACAATATTCGACGCTTTCGTGATCATTATTCAATTTTTTTTAAATTAGTGATATGAACAAGAAAGATTTCGCTAATTTGAGAACGTTACAGGAAAGCTATGAATAATATTTAAACCGATTGATTAATATAAACGTAGGCTTCCGCGGCCGGAGTCAGTATGAACTTGTTTGTCCGGGACAAACCGTGTCTTAGTAGACAAAACTACCAACGTTTCGGTCACCATGCTGTGGCCTTCTTCAGGGCAATATCCGAGTCGTACAGACCTAAGTCGCTAGTACGAGTTAGTACGCAGAGTACGACAGCGACTTAGGTGTGCACGACTCTGACATTGTCCTGAAGAAGGCCACAGCATGGTGACCGAAACGTTGGTAGTTTTGTCTACTAAGACGCTGTTTGTCCTGGACAAACAAGTTCACAATTGATTAATATTTAAACCACCAGATGATGGTTCGAAAATTAGTACCGAAACGTCGTGTACACATTTCATAATGTTTTAATATGTTGACTTGCTGCATGCGTTTTTAAGTTTCATATCTACTTGTGACATGTGTTAACAATAAAAAACATAGTCCGCTTAATTTGGTCGTCATAAGTATTTACTGATTATTTACTTGCAGACCCCTAAACCCCCTACAAAAAAGAAACTTGCAGACGAAATGGAGAAATTAATAATATTTCCCAAGACTTACGCAAACCGTTGGAACAGCGCTGACTTATCAATGTTTTATTTATTTTGGAACAAAAAAGAGATTGTGTCTGTCATTGTAGCTATCGGAAGCTATGTCTTTCTTATCGGTGACCTGCTTAAATAAAGTTATGGATTGCGTGTGTGAAGCTTCAAAGTCGGGGATAGTGGGAGGCGAAGGTCAGTCAGACCGACAGAGTGAGTTCGAAGAAGAGAATTTAGATCATCAAAGAATGCTCAAGCAGCACAGTAGGTCTAAGTGCCGAAACTCAGTTCGACGACTCACACTTTTTATAATAATAATAATAATCATTTCGATATCAAAAAAGTAATTGCAATATGCGTATGACCACGTGGAGGACAATAAGTTAATTTTCCTTCCGGAAGCAAGCAAGTAACATCCGAAAGCATGAATTCCGATCTCTATGGAAGCATCAATTTCGATCAAGGACCCTATATAATTTCAGCGCCCACCTAAGATAAGAATAAAAAGTTTGATGCGTGTTATAATATCACATTATTACAATATAATACTTACAAATTTATATTTAATAGAGTGCAAAAAAAACTTTAACAATTGCGTACCACTATCCAATCTTTAAATTAATAAGAAAATATTGCTTTTAAATTGTAACTATTAAAATAACTTCTAATTCGAGAATAATAACAACAGTTTGTTTTTGTTATTATTTTTCTTTTGTCGCACAAATCGCACATTAAAGAAACTGGTTTGCTCTCATGCTGAGACTACTAAATTATATAAATAAATGCTTCTTCTTTCATACCAAATATATACTTTTCATCTGGAGATACTGAATTGTATTTTTTCCGAGTTATATTTTTTTTTCAAATCTAACAAACCATTGTTAATTGAGTATAATGAATATCCCTGGAATGGAATAACTGAATATTACGACTTTATAGCAATCAATAAGCATTTTATTTTTCGTATATTATGGGTAAAACTCGTATAATTTTCAATAATGGTGTAATATTAAATACTTGCGTATAACTGTTATTAATATTTAGTCTAGTAAAGGAGCTTTCAAATGATTACTAATTGAACTCCCCTCGTGTTATCTGTGTAAAAATAATGAATCTAAATTAAACCTTGAATTTGGAAGAAACGATGAAAACGCTATGTTCGTGCAGTCACAGAAGTTTTTAGTTTTTGACTTAGTTCAAGGCAATTTTGCCACATTGCGCACTTGACGTGATGACCATACTTGATTTATAGTAAAGAAGTGATAAAAGCCAGTTTCTCCTTATTAAGGAATTTAATTTAATGAAATTAATGAAATGAAAACGTTGAATTATATTTGATTAAGATGTTTGAAATAATGTGTTATTGTATCAATGACATGTTAAGAAATTTAGCGTGTGAGAAATATACAAACACATCATAAGGATATTTATGATAAGGTATTACTTTTGCAAAGAACGTACTTCGTTATACATCTCAAATATTAATTTTGCAAAATTCACCACATTTTTATTTTGCTTATTTCCATTTTAAGACTCACGTTTGCAAATTTTCAAATAAACTTATAATACATGAACTGCAGATTTATTATGTCACAAATGTATTACGTTTGATGTGATCAGTGCTACAGATCTGTTTTCATCGGTCATCATTAGTGCTATAGATCTGGTTTCATCGGTCATCATTAGTTCTATAGATCTGTTTTCATCGTCCATCTTTAGTGCTATAGATGTTTTCATCGGCCATCATTAGTGCTATAGATCTGTTTTCATCGGCCATCATTAGTGCTATAGATCTGTTTTCCTTGTACCGCAACAAACATACGTGTTGCCAATCCTCTTTATCTTATTTTCCTATTCCTACAGTAGTATGTGTAAATGGGAAATGTAGCGTGTTATTGAAACTTGTCTACAAGGAGCGATAGGAGGTAGGAGTTGGATGGTAGGTTATTGTTAGTAGGTGGACCCGTTAGCTGGGTTTACCAAAAACTTAGTCCACGTGGACATTTTAGTAGAAGTAGTTAGTAATAGAGTTATTGATACTAGGAGGTGGATAGGGGAAGGAGGGTTCACTTTTCAGTAGTCACAGCTATATGAGCTGGGGTAATAATGTGAAAATGTACAAATTTTATCTGGCTCCACCAGGAATTGAACGGGATGACCTGGCGAGGAGCAAGAACGCTACCACCTGAGACACCAGAGGGTCTCTTACAGTGGAAGTGATCGAGGGAAGTAACTGATAAAGAACACGTCAGCGAAGTGTGTTCGGTCCGTAAGACCGGTTAACCAAAGAATAAACCGAATTAGAAGATATGAAATAAGAGTTTTAAGAAACATAATTCATAGAATATTAAGGAAGGTGAATTTTAAAATTTACACACATTTTAGTGTAATTTACTGATTAATTTCCTAAATATAAACAGAGCAGAAGAAAGAAAATGTTGATATACCCTGCATTCACATTGTTTGAAGCAGGGTTTCTAAAGGAAGCATATTAAATAAATCTTTGTAAAAAGAAATGAAGGAGTACACAATTAGACCAATGTCTCTAATATTAAAAATAACATAAATCGCAAGTTTTTGTTATCAATTAAAATAATATGTTTTGATAAATTATCAAATCAATGAAAAATAATATTTGCAAGCCTGAAATCTAGGCAATAATAAACTTCTGTGTTACCTTTGGCCGACTATGATACATAATATGAAAATGGCTTTATTGAATTCAAAGAACTTCATGATTAACTGCTTCAGAGTTCGCAAAAGATTAAGATAACATTTAATACATATGGATGTTATAAGATGTGGGGCGAATGGCCGGAAAATATCAATATTGACAAGCAGGATAAAATTGCTTTCCTTTGGAAGAGGTGGTGGAGGAAGTTCTTGAGTCGTTGACGCTAGAGTGGGGGTAAATCCCGTGGTCGCTCTTCAAACCGCTTCTTGTCAGTTCTGGAAGATAACCTTTCGGTGAGTCAAATGTTAAGCTCATGCTGACGTTCCTCCAAACTCTTTGCTATATCTCCCTTTCGAATCGAGTAAGATGCAATAACTTGTATATGTCATGTGATGAAATACATGTAATAAAGAATAATGTGATCAATTTTTTAAATTGTTTGATTGTCAAACATAAATATGTTTTAGCCATACTAATAACGCACAATGTAAATTTATAGTATCTATAAACCTTAAGAGAAAGAGATATTAAAAGAGAGCACATTCACCAATATTTAACTGTAAAAAATATAGTGAATACCCAAAAGTTAAGTATATGTTTCGAGCTATCTGTCAATGCAATTCTAAGAATAGTATTGCGCTGCAATGCATGAACTTATCAATAACAGCACAGTAACATTCCCGTCTGCTATTAATATATTTTTCTGTTTGAATTCTTTTAAAAACACCCGACATCTTAAAAACTCCTCATTTTATCGATTTCTGGTCATTTAAATTGAATTTTTCAAAGACAATTAGGGGACGCAATACTATTGAATATAATGAGATAAAGGTGATATATCAAAAATTTCCGTGAAATAAGACATTTCACAGTGATTTGAATATGTGTTGGAACATGACTGTGAAATATATTGAAGAGGAAAATATTTATCTCTTGCTTCCTAAATTGCAACTCTATATTTGAAATGATATTTTAAGGAAACACTCAGATTTTTTTTTGAAACAGTACTTTACACAATTCAAAATGAACTTTTAAGGCACGACACATTTTGGAATTAGAAATATAACCTAGATTTAGACAACTATCGATATATTTAATGAGAATTACTTCGAGGCTATGTCGTAGAGCTGGCAACAGCGGCGTTGGCAGGGGGTAAACAGCGGAAATATGCTATATAACGAGCAAGAGCTCAGGAGGNGCTGGCAACAGCGGCGTTGGCAGGGGGTAAACAGCGGAAATATGCTATATAACGAGCAAGAGCTCAGGAGGGGAATTGCTGGACGACAGCCGACGGGCATACCACGTACTCCTAATACTTCCCTCTTCCATAGCCAGAGGCCTAGAGGATGTTCGGTAATGACTACTAGATTCCTTCCACCCTTTATAGTTAGGGGCCTTGTGGATGCTTGGTTATAACTCCTAGACTCCTTCCATCCTACAAACCCTTGCATCTACCAAAAAGCGAGGCTTCGCCGAGAACTACAGCTCTCGCTGCGTACCTGTCGCTGCCGTTACTTGTGAATAATAATGTAATTTTAACAACAGAATTAAAATAATTGTCATGACTGGGACGTTCGACTACTTGAGACTTTCTCGCTCCTCATCGATAGGCCTCTAAGTTAGTTTAGGATCAGTCGTGAGAATGTTCCCTAAAATTCTTCACTACAACTGGTGCCAGGTACAGGGTTCCAATTAAAACAAAATATTGTCTTCACGACAGCTATTTTAAGGTTTTTACTAATTTTGTTGTACATGGTAGGAGATATGAGTTTTTTGGTATACTGTCCCAGAGTCGCTTTAACTTCATAATTCATTTTCTAAATTTAAATAGTTAGGAGCAAACGGGGTACTGTATGCAAGGTTATTCATCGCACAAGTTTTCATTACATTTCTAGAGTAACGTACCTTCTTCAATAGTGTAGCAAATTTCATAAGGTTAACTGAAGCAGCTGACTCATACTGGACGAGGTAAGGGGTAAGCCAAGGAGTAAGAAAATTGTATTGATAAGATGAAACTTTGCTTATTATATCCCTGGAACCTACCTCATGCCAAGAGGAGTTATCAACAGAAGGCTATACTTGGAGATTTTTGTCTTTCATCACTTCGTAGAAAGAAATTTGCAAAAATAAGTAAATATTTTCGCTAGAAAACTGATATATTTGGTTGAGATTAATGAGTAACATTTTATTACATCTACTTAGATAAGTGCTACTAATTATTGTTACTATATTATTATAGATCAGTCAAGTCTGCCAGGAAATAAAACATCAGGTTTTGATTGGTGTTTAATAGCAATGTATCAAAAAAAATGTCAAATATATACCAAATGTTTCCCCACTATATATAAAATAAAAATAACGATAAAAATGATATAAGTGGTTCAATTTTTTAATGATTTCATAAAAGGTATTTAGATATGATATATACCTCGTTATCACTCTCAGCTACCCCATAAATAAACTTCTATTTAAAATTCACGGTATCCCTGTCATTACTTCTTTTAACCACTTACTTTTCATGTTTTAACCTTAGGTCTTAATGATGAATGATATCATATCTTTATTTTGTATCAGGGAAATTACAAGGGAGTAAGTCACCCTTCTTACTGCACTTACCTGAGCAGGATGATTCTTGAATGACGTGAAGGATGAATAATTATGAGTGATTGAATGATTGGGATAACAAGACTATGTGCAACAGATTCACGACAATTTCCACATGGATTTCTGTGTTTGGCACGCCACCTCAGTGTGTTGTATTAGAGGTCAAAACTTGACATTCTCAAGTTAGGGTTGTGAAATTTGAATGTGGCGTACTTGAAAGGTTCCTTAGAAATAATGTGAAGTCAAACCTTACACTTTCCACAAATTAAAGATGCAGGACCAAAAAAAAGCTATTTAAAAAGTATAGACCACGAAATTTATGCTTAGATTTTTGTGTAGAGCATCGAAATTTGATTATTTTTATTGAGTATTAAACATAAATCGATTTTCTTGCATAGCAGTCCAGTCATTCAGAGCTCAAATCTGGGGATACCCGGAAAGCTTTGGAGAAGTCCTGATTTTTTTATCCTTTGTGATTTTGAGGGCGCTCATAATGAATTTCAACTTAGTCCCCACGAGAAAGTTCGAGAAATATGATGGAAAAAATAAAAATGTCATGAACTATTTTTTTTTTTAATTTTTGTCTCGTATCTTTAAAGACAAAACTTATACTTTCCAAAGTATTTCTAAGAAACCTTTGAAGTACCCCACTTTAAAATTACTCGGCCCTAGCTTGCCAACACCGATTTTTGACCTTTTGGGACAAAATGCGTTGCTGTTCCAAAATGTGGATGGTGAATTTGCTAACCGCTACTTCACGGACTGTTTCGAGTTGCGAATCTCAATATTCAATACAATATAACCTCTAATCTGACAAGCTCGGGACCTAAGGTGTGTCTAAGGGGACCTCGGGGTCTAAGGTTCAGGGATTTTTTTACGAAAATTTTTTTGCTTCTGAAAACGTGGTTTATCAAAGTTCATAAATATTTATAAAGAATGATAGAATTTATAAATATACATAAGGAATTATTCAAAAGCCGATTTGTTCTCTCTTATCTTCATAAATTCTCGTGTTCCCTTATTTTCATAAATTATGTTACGACAATGGAGGTTACAATCACGAAATACGCCATACGTCAAGGACTTGTTAATAAAAAACCGTGATTTTTTAAAAAATTTACCGAAGACATTGGACTGTAGAATGACGGACTAAAGAGATTAAATTGTATTGATATTTATTAACTTTGTCACGTGACGGACATGGGTTCCAAGTGATCCAAGATTTTCTTTCTAAAGTCTTTTTGTTTTGTTTTGTTTTCTTTACTTTTTTCTTAGTCTATATAAAGGCTATCTTCACATTATATTTCATCAAAATCTGAGATGACGTTTAGACCCAGTGTTGATTTGACACGGAATGCCCTAGTTGTACCTCGAAAGTTTCGCGTTATCCGTTAATGGATGGGTAAAAAAAAAGAGAAACAACGCATATAAAACTAAGGTGCATAGAATGGTAACGTGACCTCACTTTCGTGGCTCTTGCAAGCTCATGACGTCATGACAGACACCTCGTCAGGCTTAAGTGAACGAATACGAGTGGGTATTCTTGACCCTTTTAAGTTGTCCCTCCTATTCTATGCATCTTGTTCCGATTCAGTATTAAGTTTAGTCGTTTTCTATAATGGAGCAGAATAATCTGACCTCTCCATCTTCAATCTCTATACACCAAAAACACGTGATAGATGGGGAATTCAGTTAAAAATTAAATTAAATATGCTCTGATCTTACATCAACGAATGCATTTTATTGCTAACATCAATCAGTATTCTTTTTGTTGAGGCAGAACTCAGAAACATGGTAATTCAACCAGTAGCGTACCTACATCCAATGAGGCTCGAAGGAGAGGGGTGGTCTTATTGGAGGCCGTATATTCAAGATACACACAAAATGTATGCTTCAAAGTGTATATATTTTGTGTATTCAAGATATACACAAAATGTATATTTTGCACAAAGTTAAGAAATCTGCAATTCATAAACGAGGTTTGGATAATAAGCTCAGCTGTAATTTATTATACCATTGTGAAACAATTAAAGAGTATATTTAAATTGGACTTGACGAGCTATTATTATTATTGGTGAATGCTTTGACCCCTTTCAGAATGAGGTTCTTGGCGGACCACCCCGTCCCCAACTTGGTACGCTAGTGATTTAAATATAACAAATACAACACATACAAATCAATATTACAACGTATTGAGCTATAAAAATTCTTCCAAAATTTTGAACATGACTAGCTGCATCAGGAATGTTTCCATGTAGCTGAGAATAATGCATACTGAATAAAAATAACAATAAAACTTAGTTTTCATATACATTCAAAATACATTTTAAATGGCTACACGTTCTTATTATCAAAATAAATAATCAGGAAATTTTACTTCTTCACACCGAAAGCTAGAATCTTTGACTAGCTTGGAATGTCTATAAATAGCTACTAAAACATCTGATTGGATCTGTTTGCAAAGAGAAAATAATTTTCAAATTGCAAATAATCTTAAAATTAAGATTGGGTAAAAAATACCTTTGTAAAGATACTCTATACTATAGTGTGGAAAATACATAAAGAATTAAACAATAATATCATTTATTCAGTTTGGGATATAATATCAAGATAAAAACAAATGTTCTTCTATATACATTTCGTGGCTCTTTTCCGTTTCCATTTTAAAAAAAGAAGAAATTAAAGGAAAATACTAAGCTGGCTAATATTATACAGAGAAAGGGCTAACAATGAAATATGTTGTATTCATTAAGAAATTAATTTCTTTGAGTCAAAATTTGAAAATAATTATGTGATCTCATTACATATATCAGTCCTTACAACTAATTTAGGTGGGGAAATGAATGGTAACATTTAACACTTATTTCAACATTTATATAACATTTAAGCTCTCAAAATAGACGAAGCACGACAATTTATTGATAACTGATCAAATTTCCAAACAACTAAGCTTTGGCACATATTTGGTTGGGTGCATCTTGCATTCAAATCTCTCAAAACATTTTCACTATACCCAAAAAATATTTTAATTATAAACCAAGTAACAAGAAAAACTATTTTCAATCATCAATAATTAACTAGATTAATGAACTAATACGCTATAGCTGTGACTTCAACTTCAATAGCTATAAGAAGTACTAACGTAACTCATTACAAACTAAAAGTATAAAAATATTTCTGTACACATTTCTTCCCATATACATTCATAACAATATGTCTGTCTGAGAAAAAAATATCCTTCTAGAGGGAGCATGGTTATGAAACCGTCCCGGTGAAAAGGAATCTGAACATGTGACCTCATATGAAATGTTCATGACAGGGAGACGACAGTTCAAAAGGACGAACTGTTGCCCCCTTAAAATAATTTAATATATAAACCTATTAACATTAATTTATCTTACGAATTTTTTGAAGATTTTTCTGGTACAATTTTTTAGATCCATTTTACAAACGTTGTGTTAAAAAAATACTGAGTGTTTGTAATAAAACGTCTACATTAAAGATAAGTAAGATAAATTAATTTTAAACATAAGAGTGGTGGTTAACAATATAATATTAACCTATTCCCTGAATCTTACATATCCTTTTTCAATACTATAATTAGTTTGTATGATACACAGGATAACATTAAGAATCAGTAGGACTAGAAGAGATAGATCCTAATTCTTTGTGTGTTTCCTAGTATGTTCGTTTTTATTTGAATTATTTTGAACGAATAAAAACATCACTAAATACCACAGACAATACACTAAAAATAATGAAGAATGTTACGGCAATGTAAGACTGCAGAGAAAGAGTTTTGAAATCTGACGAAGTGTACAATTTTCTTTTCGATCAAGCAGAGAACAAACTGTATCAGATCTCACACACGTCGCATTGGTCTACCATCTCCAATAGGATGGTTTCTTATATACCGTCGACTCCCTATTACCGTCAATGACATATGACATTATAAATTTTATTTTGAAACCTGCGCTTCTCTTAGTTTGTGCATTATGAAGCTTTTTGTTCAAATATGACTTTTATGAGACTACTCTTACTAATGGTATTATACCACGTACACAAGAGTACATCTTAAGGAATGTTTAAATCTGGCAAAAATAATTTCTTTATATCTATGTGTTCTCTAATTATAGAACCTTCAAACTCAGCAGCAGAGTCGTAACTAAAATTCCGAGTAAAATTAACAAATTTGTACGATAAATATTGCATTCGTTACAGAATTTGCTATCTCTGGACAGGCAATAACCATGCGTTCGTTTTGTGAGTCATCGAGGCGGTCATAGAAAAGTGCCGAATCAATAAATTATTGATATTAATAGAGTCTATTATATTCTAATGAATGTTACCAAAATAAAAGATCAGCTAATTTCTTTGTACATACACAATCAGAGCACATGTTCAGCGATCTGATCAATGTGATCATTCGTGACACTGAGGACATTTACTTGGGTCATCCACCCGCATCTTACTAACTGCTGTTATTCAATTATATATTTTGTGTACCTGACATACGAAGGGAGAAAGAGTAAATTCAGTTACACGAAAATTGCCAGTCGAGACTTAAGTTCAGCTTCAGATTTTACATAGTCGTTGTACGGCTGTGAAAAGAATTCACTTCATATTTCCTACATTATATAAGTCATTTTCGATCCACTGTTCACATTGTCATCGGTACTACATTATCTGTTATTATGTTTTAATCGAGAATATTGTCTGACAAAAAATATTCATTAATCTTTTAATTCGTTCGTCATAAAATATTTTAAAACTACACATTAAATAGTATTTCACATATAGTATCAAATTAATTTTAGAAAAGTTTTTAAAGCCTCTTCCGAAATTGTACATTTTACATTCGAACATTATTCAAAGGTTTCAAACAAATAGCTAAAAAATAATGTACCAAAGGTATGTCAGCGTACATCTCGAACATCGTGTACCACTATCACATTCTTAAGGAACGTTCCATTTTTTTGCAAGACGATTTCAAATCATGCTTACTCCACGACGATTTTTTTTCGAATTAAAATATATAATACTTCTACTCATACAACATTCAAAACCATGAGCAATTCATTTATTGTAGGTATGAACTCGTTCTCACTTCTTAACTCGTTGGCGATTCGATTCGTTGATTCTCTTCTGACTTCGTGTCGGTGGTTCCTGACGAGTTCTTTTCAACGTCGACAAAAGATTCGTTCGCAGAGACTTCCAGTTTCTTCTCTGTCACGGGAGATACCTTCTCTGCGGAAGGGACGCTCATACTCATGGTGCGTCCTTCCCGTAAGGAATGTCGAGACCTCCCTGAAACATAGCAACAATAAACGTGAGGTAGTGATAGGGAAATCAATTAATGAGGCAAATGTCGCAATTTCTCTACCAAACATTTTATTCCTTACAGTCAGGTGATAATGCCTGAAATCGAACACGGGGTTTCTGGTTTGAACACAAGGGTATAACCACCACACCACGCGTTCGCCTTCCACAATTGTACACCATTTCCACCTAGACCTGAACCCGAAAGACAATTCCCAAACAGGAGATAGGTGAACCCTGGTGGCTCACAATTCTGTGAACGCTTTAGTATCGGTTTTACACGTACCAACGTGTTGGTAACGTGTGCATATATCGACATTTAGATTCAAGAAGCAATAGTCGATTTACTGATTGTAACTTACCAAAAACAAAATAAAGCAGCGCGTTCTGCATATAATTTCCTATCGATCTAAGAAAGTAATGAATAATTTCAATAGTATTTCCGTTCTCGTTTAAACACTCACATCAAAAAATTAAATTTTAAATCAACACATAAGAGTTTTGACTCACATATTTTTCTTTTTTGAAATGGGAGGAGAGCTTGCGAGTTCCTAATGACCTTAAACCATATTTTATTTTGCTGTCTTTTCTTAATAAAAACGTAACCTGGTTTCATCTTGTAAGCAATCGATGCTAAAAAATATCGTATTTATACTTGTTAAACACTAAATTATAGATTAATACTTGTGTGCAAAGTTAAGTAAGTATTAAATGAGTAGTAGACGCCCAAACATTTATCCCGCGACATACTTTTTTTTTTTTGCTACCTATTGACAATGGGAAGTTTAAAACGTTGAAGTTGGTCAAAATTTAAAGTTCGAGTACAGGCTCGTTCACTTAAGTCCACTAGGTACTTCAAATATGATATTTTAATTCCGTCTTCTCTAATTATAATTCCAATGATCGAACAAATATTTCCATACAATTCAAAGCTCAAATGTTATAATAAAAGAGTCCAGTCTCATGGGCACTTTTACTCTCACATTATTTCAAACTCAAACGTTTTCGTGTTAGGTGATAAAAAAAATACTAGAATACTCACATATGCTTGAGGAAGGACTGCCTTTGTTGGAACAGTTGAGATCCATACTTGCGCTTTCTTTTAGTTCTGACTTCGAAACATCCTTGTTGGGAAAATACTGCAAGCTCCCACCTATAACAAATATTATCGTAAACAATGACAGGGATTTATTAACATCTAAATGTCTCTCAGTGAAGCTAAGGGGTGGTGATATTAGGAGGAAACAATATTTCGTCTCATACCATTTACTACAACAACGGGTGTGAGGTTGGTAGGAGTGGCGGCCAAAGAGGAGCTGCGATGCTGTGACATGACCACCTCTTTCGTGTTCTTTTCAGGTTTCAGGAGAACGATGTACATTTTAGGGAAGAACAAACAACCTAGGAGCACCAGTCCACTGAAACAATACGCACAATAACAATCATTGTAGACATGCAAGAAAACACCATTAAAGCAACGCTATTGCGTTTTCCAGAAATAATTTTTGTGATATGAAATTATTCACGTCTTCAACCACAATAAAATATAAATTATTCTTCCGACCTTTCATGTATACAAGTTTTTTAATATCACAGCGTAAAATGGTCCCTTTTGCTGTATTGGAAAGACGAAATGTAAATTACAGACGCGAATCAAAGAACATTAACGTAACATAAAACACAACAACATAATGTTATTCCATTACACCGTTTAAATTTATATCATTATATAGATTGGGATAATAATACTAGATCTGGAGCCAAATTGCTACAAACATATAGTTTCAGAAATGTTACATATCAAATTTGTAAAATACACATTGAATTTACAAACTGACACTGACAACTTATACAAAATTTATAGTTGTTTAATGTGATTTTCTTCTTTGTTTTTACTAATTATTTATTTTTCTACGAACTATTTTATATATCGTTAATATGCTTTCTTTTTGTTACCAAGGTAAATCTAACACATTTGTTTATTCACCCGATATATAAAAAAGAAATTTCATCTGCATCATTATTCTCTCAATAAAATTATTAGTGACGATATTTCAGTGGTGAATTGACATCAAGCGGTGCATGTGCTAGTTCTCTCACTTCTCGTTCCAGAGTGTATCTCACCCTTATTTTTCCCTTATATACATACACGGAACCGCTGACGTAATTTCACCACAGAAAAATCGTTCTGCAGACGGATTCCGACCTACGAAATATTGACACGGAATACTGTTACCCAAGACTGAAGTTGTCTTAAGGACGAATGAAGAAAGAATTTTGCGGTTTTCCGGTTTTCTAGATCATTATTTCCAAAATTGTGAAAAATCTCCTTAAAATCAAACTTAATCCACAAATAAATTGGAGAATTTATTTATTTATAGTGAGGGCACAGAATAACCTACACGAATCCAAAATCTCGAACAATAATCTGGTTAACAGATATCCCATTAAAATTAATTTATATCCAGGTTTTAAGCATTAATCTCGTTTTAATGGTACTCTAAGATAATATTATTAGATAAAATATAAGAAATATAGTATATAAATTAAGTATCAGGGAAAACTTTATAATGGTACTTCAACAAATTTCATAGTTATTTTTAAGAAGAAGTGCTATTCAGATTGGTGATTAATCGGAAGAATATAATTATATGATTACACTATTTTCTGGACATAAAGCATCATTTGTTAAATGAGACAATACCACACAAGAGGAATGTACCTCGCACCCATTCACTAACTATGTTATTGAATAAAAACAAACACCGTTATGTTGCTTGTTTTGGAATATACATCCCAGTTATTCACAAATATTAAAAAAATATATAATTTAATACAATGCACCACAGTATAAGTAATTTTATTTCATGCACAACTAAATGTGGATGCTACACCCAATGCGTATTACAAATCCAGTGCTTATGTCTCTTACCTGAGTGACAATGATATGGCCAGCGTGACGATCCGAATTGAGTGGCTGGTGGACGCGATGTACAACGGGACAAAAGCAAGCCATATGATAATCGCTGTGTAGTTTGTAAATCCTATGTGCCGGGTTTCGTTAAAGCCTTCGGGGCATTTTCGAGTTTTAATAGCGTACGCAGTGCAGAAACCTGTAATGAGCATTATAATCAATGACAAATGGTGTGATGCAACATTACAATACAAGATTACTGAACAAACGGACGAATAATACTACTCAGAAAGCATAGATTACAATACCGGTAATTCTGTCGGGGGTTCATTTTTTTACTGGATTACCAATAAACATTTTAGGTTACAATAAAAATGGTGAGCAAATATTTGAGTAATTACTGAATAGTCGATACTCACAAAGAAAATGCAATACTTTGTTTACGTAAAAGGATTAGAGTAGAAATAAACGGATATTATTTTATTAATGCTTACGGATTTAGTGATAACTTGCTTTTTAATGAAGGTACATGACCCTTAGCCCCTGCAATACAATAAAATCAACAAAACATTTATTGGAGTTTCGCCAGAGATATAACGCTATTTCGCATTTTGAACAACAAATTTTTACTTCGACCAGAAACCAAGGGTCTGTCTGTAGTTACCTACGTATTGATTCTGGAGATATATCTCATTTATCTGTGAATTGAAACTCCGCTGTCTGAAAAAAACGGAATTTTTCCCTCTTCCAATTCATATTACACGCCATCGCCAGTACAACAGACGTGGAGATAATTAACGGGGAACTAACATGAAATTACTTAAAGAACTTGCTTTACATAAAGTCAATGTGTATCCGCAAAATATGCTGACAATCTTTGAGAAGATGACTCTCACTCTACTATCTGGTTTAAATTTCGGAAAATAACCAATAGTACAAGGAAGCTAAATGGATTAAATAAAATCTTGTAAAAGAAACAGTAGCAATTTTGTTTAAAAATGACGATAAAGGACTTGAAAATAATGAGGAAGCAAATTCACGCTTCATTTTACTGTGGCTTCATTTTACGAAAGCAAACTCCTTACATTTATTAACGCTACCAAAACATCATCCAATATCAAGAAGACAACGATAACATTTTTATGATGAGCAATCAGGGCCGCAAATTGATTGCTGTTGTGATTTCGTTTTCAGGGTTCGTTTGTTTTCATACCCTATCCTAGCTCAGGTTTTCCTCCGGTTTTCCTTCAGATAGAGTCGAATTTTTTACACAATCTCTGTAGGTTCTTGTCTGGGGGTGGCGTCTATTGAAATATCGAATATAGTGTTATTTGAATACTTACGATTTATAAATAATGTTTTCCGAATAATCTATAGTGATTGTAATACATACTTCTGAAATAACTGTTTTGCGTTTTATTAAATACAAATTTGTTGGTATTATGTTAATGTTATAACACGTACCGAACTATTTTATTATTATCCTAGGAATGCGCTGAAATTTTAAATCCGCCGCTGCCTTAGGTCTCTCGATCAGAATTGATGGGATGATCCCTTGTTTGCTACCGGAGAGTAAATTGGTTTATTGTCCTCCAAGTGGTCGTACGCAGTTCGTAACTGCTTTCTCGTCAATATATTTATTTACATACTACTTTCCTGATGCATTCGCACGGACGACAGCAAACTATGGAAACAACTTTGTTTTTTGCCAGAATTTAAGGTACAAAAGGAGTTACTGAACGTATTGAAGAGATCTACGATATTTTTTAAAAACATTATGAACGAAAGATTACGGAAGAATAGAAAGCGAATTTCGTTACTCGATAAAAAATTGTAGGAGTTATCTCAAGGTGTGCCTCCTCCACATCACTCAAGAAAAATATTCCATAAATTCACATAAAGTTGAGCAGTTGATCACTTACCAATGAGAACGAAGGGATAAAGGAGGCTGACCATATACGAGTGGTCATCCAACCCTTCACAAATGAGGAGCCGTTCTTCACGAGAAGGGAACACGTGAGTGACACTTGGCGGCACATACAACAGCCACGATAGATTAATGATCACCTCTACAGACGTGAGCAGCGCAGTGATAATCAGTTGTGATTTGGGGCTCGTGTATCTAGAACAATTTCAACAATCAATCGAATGTTACAATTTTGTAAATTAAAAAGGCAAATAAATAATCGTCGAATAGAAAAGATAATAACTATCGAGCATGATCATAACATAAGAATACTCAAAATAAATTAAATGTCTTAATTTGTAAGAGAAAGACAAAACTTAATTGATATTAAAATTTAAAGCATTGAAAATACATAAGTACAGATATAAGATTGATAATACGATATATTTTGACCAAATATTATTCACTATTTATTGAAGGGATCGTGAAAATATGCCATGTAGCACAGAAAGAAAACAGACGTAGGCAATAGGCCGCAAAACTGCACGTCCTTCTAACCACTCGAGAATTTAATAATTAAAATAATGAGAATAGGTGGTGGAAAGTGATATATTTACATCTGGATAGAATTACCCCAGTATTGTGCCTCAGACGTGAATTCTTTTTCCTTAATATCATCTACTTAGGAAAAAACGACAATCCGAATGGAACTGAAACAATTTTTTTCTCAGCCTTATTTATAAAATAAATTGAATTCATCTGTTGAGTCTCGAAAGGTATTTTGTGTAAAAATTTTCATGTCTTACATAGTTTTTATTCTCGTTTCTCCCCAATGCGGAACGCTTACAGTACTGGGGTTCAGTTCTAAAGGTTCGCATACTACTATATACGAATAGTAGACACTCCGCAACAAGATATTCAGATTGCCATATCTAAGTTTACAACATCGTTGGTAAGTCGCAGACAATTATCGTGGTTCATAATAGGATATTGACGAGCAAAAAATATATTCTGACCCCGTCGGAGGTCTCTTTGTAAGGCGAGCACACTTTCCATTTGTTATTTAATTGTATATTTCATGATTACTTATTTTATTATTATTTATTTTTATTGATACTTTTTCGCAATATATAATTTATTTTATAACACACGGATTCCATCTCACGTACTTGGTCTTGTGCGGTGAGCAACCCTTATTATTGAAGATCCGCGCGATGCGGTTCGTCTTGGTGACAAGCGCAGCGTAGCACAGGGTGTAGCAGAAACCCAGGAAGAACCGACTGAGGCCACATGACGCGGCAGAGGGTCTCGCCACGATCACGAACGTAACACAACATGATGCCAGCACACCAAGGAGCAACAGGTAGCTCAGCTCTCGCCCAGAAGCCTTAATCACCGGAGTCTCGTTGTACGCCCAGAAGATGAGCGCTACGAACACTGTCAGTAAGATGCCTGAAAACACGACAATGTATGAATTAAGAAGACACTGACATTCTAAACATTAAAACGATTGAAATAACAAACTTAATTGTTTATCCTATTGTACTCTATCAATATGTTAGGTGACGGTGAGGTGTTGAGTTTTCATATATTATTGAGACAGATTGCTCACTCTTTTATTCATTTTACATTTTATGTTTTCACATTATTCTATAAATTTTACATATTTTCTTATTAAATATGTTTGCGTTTTAATTTTACACTATAAACGTTTGTAATAATTTTTGTAATAACATTTGTAATAATTTTCATCGAAATTTCAAAAAGATTCATCCAATATGTTCATAATTTAAATTGTTTTCACTTTACTATATTATATTCTATTTTATCATTCAAATACAATTCACTTTAATTTATTCCATTACTTGTTTATATTTCAATGCTTTGTATAGAACTCATTATCTCATTTTGTAGCACGGAAGATGGCCGTTACGCTGTCGAAAATGCTGTCTGTAACAAATAATTTTGAATGAGACACTATTTCCTCAATAATGTACTCTATTAAGCTAAAAATAACTGTACCGACTATATATTTCAATTATTTATCTCAGTATAGGTTCAAATGATTATGATGAAAATCTCAAATAAGAAATTTCGCCCGGGAGTGAAGAAGCGACCAAACATCTTGTCTCACAATGGAGCAAACAAAGGCATGGATTTCTCCCCGCGATGAAAAACACGTAAGCCACCTTCCTTGGACCATGTGTCCAGGACTCACTATTCTGAGTTGTTTAGGAACATTTGAAACACACGGTCTTGATAGGGGGTTGGGGTGGATCTTCAGATGTCGGTGATTTTTTAATCTCAGCTACTAGAGTGGACATTATTGAATACGTGACACTATCTCAGCCTGACTTCTTGAAGTGTGATATTTTTCCTTATTTTCTCGAAATTTGCATCTTTCTTCACTTGCACAGATTTCACTCTGATATTTTAAAAAACGTTATTAAGCGATGAATTTACTGCTCCGCTAATTAATTTTGACGCGTAATGTATATCAAACAATATTATTTGGACTATGCACAATATTTTTAATTATGAATTGTACAAATAAGGGGGTTTTATATATATTTATATATTTACATAAATATAAAACCACCTTATTTGTACAATTCATNATATATATATATATATATATATAAATTCTTGGTTGATAAAAGAACGTAAATAGCAGATTTCATTTGTTATCTTGGAATATCGTTCTTACGTTACAATTGCAGAATTTAATTTAACATTACTCGCTATTCTGTTGATAAGCGTCAGCGACAATTTTATTACTTATTAATTAGTGATCATACATTAGTAATGTGAACACTTATCAACAGAACGGCAAGTAAAGTTACATAGTACACTAAATAAATAAGTAGAAAAAATGTTGGTATCTTTCACAAACAGGAATTTAGAATTAACTCAGATTACATCGAAAAGTTGGCATCTTCAATATTTGTATTTTCTTGTCTGCATCCAAAAATTTATTTATTATTTTAGAAAAGTTATAAACATTCAGATTTTAAAATAAACAATAAAGCACAATATTATATCTCTTGAGATCAACCAAAGTCATTTCAGGGTTTTTTATCGTTTAAAATTTTTCTCGTTTGTTTTCGAGAGAAACAATAATATTGATTAGTAGGGACGTTGTAATGTGCATTTAGGTCAAATAAAAAAAAATTAAATAATGCCGACATTTCTACCTCAAATTTTGATCATCACTGTTATTAAGGTAAAGTTGGCAGTATGATAATTTCAAGCTTGCTCAGTTTGTTATAAACACACAGTAAACATGTAGTATTCGTAGTAGGTAGTGGATCTAGACCGTAATTAAGGGGCGGGGGGCTAACCGGGAGCATTTTGTTTAATTATTACGGTTTTACATCATAAATTATATAAATATTACCTTTAAATAAAATGCATCAAAATAATTAACAATTAACAATATAGTATTATTAATAACAATAACATTTATTTATTGCAGCTATTAATCTGGTATTGTTAATTTCATTAATCTGGTATTATTAATTTCATAATCTGGTATTATTAATAACTATGACAGTTATAACAAATAATAATTATTAATCTGGTAACACTTTGAAAGATATGTCATTTATCAACTTAATTTTTATCTGTTAAGAGTTCAGGTCCAGTGGGGGAGACTAAAGCCCCCTTACCCCCCACCCCATAGATCCACCACTGGTAGTAGGTCCCATTAGTATTTTCCCAACAAAAATCATTACATAAATTCCCAACAAAAATGTACTGAACGTTGTACTCACCGAGACTGGCGACAGTCATGGCGCCGATGGCCCAAGGGTTCGTAAAATCGATGTACCCCTCAGGAATGTCCTCGCAGTGCATCGCGCCACTCCCTAAGGCTGCACGCTGCCCCAAAGGACATTCGATGCAATGGAATTCATCCCGCCGTATTTCCCATGTACCACACGATTTGCAATGCCAGCAGCACGTCTCGTCTTTCTGCCAACAAAAATGATTAAATCATCAAATGAAAATCTAATGAAAAATAAAGATAAGATTTTGCTTGTATATTTGTTTTCCATTGTAGTATATGGGAAATGTAGCGTACTATTGAAGCTTATCTACATAGAGCGATCTACATAGCTTATCTACATAGAGCGATAACACGAAATTTAACAATGGCAATAACACGTAGTAGTTGGGTGGCAGGCTATTGTTAGTAGTAACGCTGGGTTCACCAACAACTTGGCCCACGTGGAGGGGTTAATAGAAGTAGTTAGTAATAGTTACATTTATTGATACTATCAGGAGATGGATAGAGGAAGGAGTGTTTGCTTTTCAACAGTCACAGCTATTTGAACTGGGACATTCATGTGAAAAGCTACAATTTTTTTTTGGCCCCATCACATTTTCGTACCTCGCACGGTTTTCAATACAGCGAAATTTTATTAAGCAAATATGTTATCTAGTAAGCACCTACTTTAGACCAGCCTATAAGAAAACTGCAAATAGTGTAAGGTGGAAGGTAATTCATTTAATCTGTTCTTGAATGATGATTAGGAGTGGTCTATATAAGGTTGTGAGGATAATTACATTCGAACCGATATGTCCTTGCGTTTCATAATTTTATTCTACTTTGATTTTTTTGGTTTTTCAGTTTTGTTATATTTTTTATTGCGAAGTAGGTTGATTAGTTTTGGTACGAGTTTTAATTGGGAAGTTGATTTGGGGCACACTCTAGATTTTTACATTTGAAGTAGAAAAATTGAGAATAATACATTAGTAAAGTTCAAGCCTGAAGAATTTATTCATGATTTTTTATACAGGAGATGTGGAGAACTAGTTTGTTCGAGTATTACAGTCTGAGTCGTGTATCATAAACGGTGGCCTCACATTCCTGTAAATTGAGTACAAATACCTAGATATTCCAATGATATTTTACGTAACTTCCTAGAAAAACCGTTAGCATTCGTGAACACAAAATTCACGTGGTTCTTGCGAAAATCTTGAGCTTTTCTAGCACCTGTCAGGGAGAAAACGAAATTTTGTTAGATAAGAATGTTAGGTGTATTTTTGAAATTTAACAATGGCAATAACACGAAAATATATTTCGGATACAAACGAAACATTAAGGCCCAATTTCACCAAGTTCGTTTAATGTCTTAAACAAGATTTTCTGTGCAGTAAATCGTGATTATCAAAATGCGCGTTCCACCAACTTCGATTTACGACAAAATCGTGATTTACACTTAAACGCTCGGAGACCTTTCGATTACCAGCACGAATCGCGATTTTCTTCAGCACTGCAAGAAATATGGCGTATTTTGTTTGTTTGTTTGTTTGTTAGCTCGTGGCTCGGTTAATGGGTTATGTTCGGTGGCGCGAGGGAGGCCCGCTGCTGCCTACGGTGTCCGTCGGTGGAGCTAGTGAGCTAGTGAACATAATGAGTTTTCCTCTCGTCATTTGTCTTCAAATTACCCATAATGCACTGTAAAACTACTACCAAGCCAGAGAATTCTTCAGAAACACTGATCGACGATTAGTTTTGCTTGGTGAAACGCATAAAATGTAATTGCGATTCCATTTACCTAATCACGTTTAAGGAAATCGCGATTATTCAACATTTGGTGAAATTGGGCCTAAGTCACTTAAAACGCGAGTTAAGCCAGTAACACCGGCTAATCAAATAAATTAGGGGATGACTCTCGGTTGCATGTACCATTTAGTAATTCTCTGCATAGGAGGAAATTTTTATCAGCTCAAGGTATGCACGAGGTCTAAGTTACCACGAAGACTGAGCCGTTCATTCCAAACAGACAATAACTCTCCTCGTTCACGCTGGCACTTCACGTGGCGTGGCGTATTTGTTCATGCCCAAATACGTCCAAGTGAAGATGAGATATTTGTCTGCATTTGCTATATTTGCTCTATTGTTGCATATATGCGAACAACGTATATGTCCTCTTCTCGGATTTTAGACGCACGTCAAAGGACTCAAATAAGGCAAATATTTGCGTGAACCGTCGACGGTTAGCTGTGGTTCGCTAAGTAGAGAGCTCACTTTGAGACTTGTTGATATTCTGGTTCTTTAACCTATACTTTTGACTTTTTCATTCTATAATATTTGTTTTTATAACAATGGACATCATTTCAATGGAGAAGAATATC
This sequence comes from Laupala kohalensis, assembly GCA_002313205.1. Classification (NCBI taxonomy): domain Eukaryota; kingdom Metazoa; phylum Arthropoda; class Insecta; order Orthoptera; family Trigonidiidae; genus Laupala; species Laupala kohalensis. Next base: position 1,770,907 of record NNCF01126451.1, read on the forward strand.
AAAAAAGTTTCTAATTTCTAGAGATCATATCAAATGCATCCTTGCATTTGGGCATATGAATTATCAATATTCACAGCGCCTTGTTTGCCATAGTCTTTTAGTAACTTTATATTTAATATTAATAAAAAGAAGAAATAAAGAAATGTGCTGCTCTGGCTGTCAACACGTCCGTCATTGGTACAAGGAAGCAGATTTAGCATGATTGAGTTATTTGCTTGTTCCGTCGATGTATAGATGGCATGTTTGTGATATTTATGAATACATCACATATTTGACCAAATACAGCGCTACAAAAATTCGCAACGGCAAGTGAAGTGCTGGCATTAACAGAGAAAAATCATTGTTTAGTGTAACAAAACTTGGGACGTGATGCATACAGCCGGTGCATACACGTTTCGTTGAGTTTCAGCGCCAACTTGTTAGGTATCCTTTTCCCTAGATTGACGCGTGAATTTTTATCATCAGCAAGTGTTGTTTTGTTTTGTTAAGTTGCGAAGTGTGTCTGTCTTCTATTATTACTACAATATTTCTCTCAAGTATACGAAGCAGAGAAAAAGAACTTCGCACTCAACTGCGGGATTATGATGAACTTGTTTTAGGGGTATGTATGAAATATTTAGAAGATGGTCTCTCTGCCTGTTAATTTTTTTATGACACTCTCTGTAGTCATGAAATTATCTAAGCAAAGACCAGCAAGCTGGTGGAAGAGTCAGGCCAGGACACTTCGAATGAGATTTACATAAAGAGGAACTATGTATTACATGGACATTCTTACGGTGTGCTAAACATGCTGAACGATGAAGTTGACGTAATTTTTCAGACCACGAGATCCTCGCTTGATCAAATAGTTAAGGATGATTACCTCTCGCACTTTTATCTGATGAGGAGCGCAGGGCTCTGAGCACGTGGACTTTGGAAATTCACTGCCTCCGTCAAACCTCATTGCCTCTCGGTCGATATTCAGGTCTGGCTTTCCATCCTCTCCAACTGCAAAACAAATTCATTTGTATCCTACCCCCATCGAAGATAAAAGTAATAAAAGTGTTACCATTAAACAATAATATTATTTTGACTCAATAATTACACGTTATATTTTGACTAATTATTATTTCCAAGTAAACTCTTCACAAAGAAGTACAAGAAACACAACACACACAAGGTAACTTTCAATTAGCGCTGTTCGAAAGTGATTTTTTTAAATATTGAAACCTATCGACTGTATGTCGCGTTAAAATGTTAGAGATGATGGCATACTGGAAAACACTGAAAAATAATTACAAAAATCAATTCCTTCCGCACGACTGAGCGATATTATTCTGGGTTTTGTACAACCCTCACTACCTAGCGGACGAGCAGTGACAGACGAATTATGTGACTGATCTCTGATTTATCCAACCTCTAGGCATCTTCACCATTTAAGATAGAAAAACAATTATTCATTGTTATCTAATTACATGTTAATGAAAGATGTACACAGCGCAGGGGATAGAAAACGTTGAAATACCATGTCTTGACATTGTTGAGGCAGGGTTTAAAGGTAAGAAAAGAATAATAATTAATAATTATTAATATTAATTTCTCATAGTAACATTGTTAAAGATGTGAAAAAATAAAATAAATAAGGAAAACATTATTATTATTATTATTATTATTATGGCGGGAACAGTCAGGTGATAGCTGATGACAGTTATTTTTGTCTCCTTGCAGTGAGAGATACTTGAGTGGCATTAAGAATTAGGATTGGTTTTATTTTTCGTACAAGTGTTCCCTTGAAGATATGGGTTACAAAAAGTATTCGACTCCGGGCTGTGTGGACAAGGATTATTGTTTAAATTATTCCCAATGATACATGTACGTAAAATTGGTGTCTAATTGAAACTTCAGTTTAAATCAATAAAAAGGTTAAGATAAGGTTAGAAAATCGGTTTAAACAATGAATTTCATTTAGAAACCAAGGCGGCCATTTTGTTCTCTCCAATTTGTCTATGAGATGATGCACGCTCAGATGATCAGCCGAAGTATGAGAATGTACTTGGCACACCATGCAAATTCGTCCGAGGTATACTCGTAGTTTCTCTCTTTCATGCATGCACACAGTTCGCGCGTGTTCGTACTCGTTCGGGGAGGTAACATTGAGCGGCGGTGTGGATGCGACTTATAACTTCGTAAAAGTACTCACGCGTGTAGTTTCCGACGTGAATCCAACGAAAGGAGCCATCTGACGTGCGCTGGAAGTTGAGTATCGAGTACCTTGGAGGACCGTCCCTTCCACCTTGGAAGCGAAAGGGTTTCCCGCCCTCATCTAGAAAGAAGGGAAAAATATGAGGCATGTTCTAAAGAATTATCAGTTTATTTAATGGACGACTTGAAAAAGCAAATAACGTGAAACATTTTATCATCTGTATTAGTTGTACAAAATATTTGGTTGAATGTAAGCTACACAAAATATTCCAAACTTACATTATCTCTTAAATAGCGGTTAACCACCCTGCGAGGTAACACATTGAAGTGTTATATTGAATAAAAATTGGAGATCGAACCTGGGACTTCCAGCTCACGCGCTGGCACTTCCAGCTTTACGAGATGGAATTATATGCCCGATACCGTCTCCCGTTTTAATTCATTATAACTTTAACAAAATATTCCTAACTATTACATTCATTATTTAGATAGTATGCTCCATTTCAATAAAAAAACTGATTCTTAGATAGCAGCAAACTTTTACTAGATTCCATTCGACTGTATTTTACGTAAAGCAATGATTCCAAATTAACATAATTTATATGTTTATTTCATCTTGAAAATTCTTTGCGGTGCAAATGTCATGTCTCCTGTGTATATAGAGGCATATGAAATAAGAATGACGAAATAATAATAATATCATGTGTCAGAGGACTGATTCACGTAATTATCAATTAAATACCTTCCACATCGAGAAGGGTGCTGATAGTTATCAGTCTGTGTCCTCAGAAGTAATACATACGGATATAACTTATTTCGAGAAATTTCAGTCAAGATAGCGCACAACGAAGTGGTGAAAATTTGCGATTTCTTCTCTGACATGACAAACCGTGTCCTTTAAGAGAAATCTACACACACTTCGTGAACTATCAATGACCTTCATTAGAATGACAATGTCAACCAATCCAAGAACACTTATTTATTTATTTATACATTTTTCTTGACTGTTGCCAGTCTCCTTGTCTCTCTCGCATAAAGTAATACAATGATCTCTGCTTTTTGACAAACCTTATAATTGTTTTTATCTATTCTTGATCCTCCATCTATACGCCGTCCTAATTCCAATCATCTTGCTAACAAATTCCATATAAAGTGCATACTTCGTCTGCGTGTCAATTAACGTGCTTTCTGCTGTCAGCTTTAGATATCTCCCTTCCCATATTCTGTATTGTAGCATGCTCACTCAGGCGCATTAAGTGGGCAATCCTACAACATATGCTCCTGGGTTTCTCGCTCTAATTCACAGTCACACATGTAATCGTTAGTCTTTCCAAAACGCTTTAAATATTCCTTGAAATCTCCGTGAGCAGTTCGAAATTGCACAACAACCTTGGTCAGTACAAACCATTTCTTATGCTTCTCCGCAAATCGGACATCTGGTATATTCCTGTACGGGCGCCGTCCCTTTTGTGTCATTTCCCACCGCTTTTGCCATGCTTTCATTAAATTTTCTTCAGGATCTTTTCTTGTTATGTCGGAATTCAATATTATTTACCATTATCTTACCATCTTGTTTCATGATGCATCGATACTTTGTCTTCTGAAAGAAGAGATCTATTGGGAGTAAGCCAAGTAGCACGTTCAATGCCTCAGTCGAAACGGTTTTGTAGCACCGAGAAATTGATATCAAACATGTCGTTCAATAGATCGTAGTTTCCGTGTAAATTGCATATATATTACGCTTTTTGCCTATACTTTACTGTCATGTGCTATCAATCACCTTATTGTTCTCACATACAACAGTTTGAGGTCATATCGAGATATATCGTAAGTAATGTTCCCTGTTCTCATCATGCTATACAAAGCAATCTGCACGCGCTTGCGTATGTACGTCAGATGTTCCAAATATGTTAGTTTCTGATCTATAATCGCTTCCAGGTATCGATGCTTTGTCACAATTTGGACTTTCCTTTCATTAAGTCTACCTGCAAAATTTCTACGAAACTGTTTGGGATGTCCGAACCAAATGATTCGTGTTTTACCGTAAGACAAGGTTAGCGCTCTTTTCCGACACGCTTCCTGCACAGATGTTCAGTGCTTCTTGTGCTTTGGCTTCCAACATACGACGTCATGTCTCTGTTACAGTCAGGACTAAATCATCAGTGTAAGTTACTGTTTTTATCTCCTTCTCAAATAGTTCCCTTAATATTCCATCCATCACCACATTTCAAAACAAGGGACCACTTGATGAACCTTGTGGGTATCCTATCGATGTTCTTCGCAATATCGTTTCCTCCGCGATGGTGAATATTTTGGTGCGATTAGTAAAATAAGCTTTGACCATATATAGTAAGTACTGCGACAGCAGCTAAGATATTAAAGTATCAACAATTATTTACCAACGCGCATGGTTGAATGCGCCCTCTATATCGAGGAAAATACATGAGCAATAATTATCTACCCTTTGTGTCACATAGTGCAAGAGCTGTCGTAATACGTGACTTATCTTCTCCCCCGCACCAAACCACACTGATTCGGAATTATGTTACATTTTGTCATGAGATGTTGCATTATTCGTCGCGTCACAATCCTATCAAGAATCTTCCCATAAGTCGGGAGGAGTGAGATTGGACGATATGACGTCGGTTTGTTGGATGGTATATCCTTGTCTTTCAAAAACGTTTTTACCAAACTGACCTTCCAACACACCGGATAATACATCTGCGCAGACAATCATTATAAATCATACATAGTGACTGTAGAAGTATATCAAGCGTGTGCTGCATCATCTCATGCGTTGTAGCATCGTAGCTGGGTGACTTGCTTCATCTCACCGTTGGCGCCACGTTCGAGATCTCAGTTTCCGTTATTCGTTCTTCTTCCGCTATTGTTACATTTACGTAATCCCATTCCCCCTGCACATCCTGTTTGAAAAGCGCGTCTACAAGACATTCACTTGTTTCTCGCCAACTTCTTGTATGTTTTCCATCCTGAAACTAAGTTACCCAAATCTCTTTCCATCTTGTCTTGTTCACACTCATTAAATAAGGTAAACTCCATGCCGATTTACTGAAGGAGGTCTCCACGAACTGTTGCCAACTGTTCCGCATAGCTGCATATATTTCTAGTTTATATTGGCGACGTTTGTCCTTATATTTCTATAGTTCTAAATATACGCTTCCTCCCTTTCTTTTCTGTCGCTGCAACTCATGCCTGACTTAGTTCATCTCTCTCTTCATTTTCGTCAAACTCCTCGTCCATCAGCGTACCGGTTTCCGTAAGTCTCGACGTGACCGTAGACACGTGGCAACGTCTGGAGCAAACTAATTTGCATGGTAACAACTTTTTCCTCTACCGTATTTGCTTCTCTGATTCTGACATGCACTTGCTCACGCAGTGCCCATTTCTTCCCTGAAAGCTTATTCAAATCAATATTTCGAAAAATTTATTTTATTATGCTGCTCCATCCCCTCCAATGTACGAGATGATATTTGTATGGCTATTGCTTTACAGTCACTTAACAACCCATGTTGCAAGTTCCATCGAACCACTTCAGCTGTCCGCCATTTATGTCCGCGTTATATCTATGATTGACTGTCATCGCCCTCCAATAAATGTCATCGCTCCAAATTCATAAGTTACTATTAACTTATATTTCATAAGGAATTCCTCAAAAATTCGTCCGCGTCGCGTTGTGCAAGAATCTCCTAAAAACTTGGAGTGTGCATTAGCATCCATGCATAGCAGGATATCATACATCTTATTCTCGTCGAGAATTGTATTTATTTTAGCAAGATCGTCATTCAAATTTTTCGCATATTGACAATAATAATTTATTATTGTTAGCGATACTGATCCTTGCTGATATACGAGAACTTGACAGCGTGGGGTAATGTATTGTTCTTGTATAAGTACATCTCCTATCCCACGTACTACCACAGCACTACATGGGTCTGGAGCTGCCACCACCCGATATGCCAGGGGAGCTGTAGAACCCCTGGTGATGATATACTTCTTGATAACATCCAATGTGGATATCGTTTCGCCGCATGTATTCACCCATTTCCATGGAAGGGATTTTGAAACGTTGAAGATTCTGTTGCAACACTCTAAACAAAATTTGTTTTTAACATTGAATTTGCTGTGCTATTCTACGCTCCGGACAATCCCTATTCATGATACTATGATCATGTTCATGATTTCTACGTTTGCAGTTGATACAGATCTGTTGCTCTTGTTTCCGGTTACAATCCTGATAGCCATGGCCACTAGTCCCACAATGGCTACAAATTTCTTCTTTTTCTTTGCACACAGCCGCTACGTGACCGTATATGGCATTTGAAGCATCGAATGTGTTCTGTGTCCTCAAATACTCGCATACTCAACATGTCCAAATATACCCTTCCTGTGGCTAATATCTTATTCATTTTTGTTCCATCTAACGTTAAAACAACATTTGTAAGTTTCTCGTTTTCTGCATATATACGATCCGTACTTTTCGGCGTGCTTCCTCCTTATCACTCCGTAAAATTGTTCTCTATTATTTCATTTAGAATCTCTGTCTTTTCACTGGGTACTCCAAACAGACGAAGCTTTGGTCTACGATTCCCTAAATCCGTGTGGTTTAGCCATTTACCCTGCAATGTCGCATCCAATTTATTCCGTTCTTGTTTGTCAGGTAAAATTACAACTAAGTCTCCCCCCTGCGTTTCGCGCATTATATCGATCTTGATTTGTTCTTTTCGTGCCTTTAAAGTTTCCTTTAACTCTTCATGCACCTTCCCCTTAGTTGCGTCTCCCCCTTTTATTAACACTACTTCTTGCAATATTTTCCTAGGTGTCACGCGCTGCAACACTCCTGCATGTCTTATTCTGTCTCCCTAAATTATGATGACTATCTCGCCTCGTCTGCTGCACTCTTCCTAACTCCTCCTGGAATTCTTTTCTTCCTGCCTATCCGATGTAGCATTTGCTACCCACTGCTGCTGCACATCACTTAGTGTTTGATTCATCTTCTTATGTTCACGACCGTGCTCCTGCACCTGCTTCCGGACCTCCAGTAACTTTTCCTCTACTACTTGCCCTTTAACCGTTTGTGTTTCACGTCCTTGTCGTCCAACGTCCTCCAATATTAAAATCCTTTCCACCGTCAGCATCTGTCGTACTTCTCCTGCCAACTGCTTCGTTGCTACTGCTACCCAAGGACACTGTCATACCATGCAACGTTCGTCGTAATGTGATCAGATTGCGGCGTTTTGCTGTGCGTATAGCCTCACACTGTCTAACGCTGTATTAACCACATAAAACATCTTAGTTGAGCTAGACAAGATTTATTTGCCTGTTTTATTAACACACATAATGAACACTTGATATAGTAAAAAATATAAAACAAACTTTACTTATAAATAATAGTTAAAGTATTCTTGTGAACTACTCAAAATATTTTTAGCGATTCATGCATATTCCCCTCACGTCCTGGTCAGACCTCACCCTGTGCGTTGAGAAAACACGCTCAACTACGCGGCCGTCTAGAAATTACATAAAGGCGGTTCCAGACTTTCGGCGAATTCCAAATAGCGAGCGATCCTCGCCAATGATCGCCATTGCTCGGCTTGCTTTGATGAGCCCAAAAGACCGACACACTGCGGGTAGGGCCCGCACCAAAATTCGCGGCAAAGAGCAAGCAAACCATCCACACAATTTGCTATTCGGTGAGCGGTTGCTCGGGATTTGCCGAATGACAAATGTTTATGACTGCATTAACGCGAAAATGACAATTCTTAACTCCTGCCCCCCTTCATAACGCACTTGTAACAATAACCTCAATTAATTACGTGACAGTAGTTCTATCCCACTGTTAAGAAATGATTTTCCTGCTTTTCAAAAAATGTGATGAAAAATTTTTACATATTGAATTGATTGCTCCTCATTGTCCTGTACTCTTGTCTAGTAAAATGACAAACTTTAAGGTTAAAAGAGCCCTAAACTTAGGGTCACGCTACACCAAAGTCATCATACCACCTACACAGCTACAATGCAATGTAACAATATCACAATCTCTCCGTTCTTCCTTGAGTGCGTTAATTAATTTAAGAACGCAACAGTGATAAATGTACTGTTAAAGTGTTCTTACTACTATTTACGCAGATCATCATTATGTTATTAAATTATAAACTTTTACGACCTATTCTAGACAAATAACTAACTTATATTTTTACTCACAAAGTTTCTTCAACTAGTTTACAACTTCTTTAGATGTTTCTCAACAATGTTGTAACATCAGGACCAGTGCAGTCTATCGATTTGTGAAATATTAACATTTTCAAGCATTTTGCTAACCGGACATTCCTAAGAAGATTACGGATCGGGCCAGGCGCCGCCAAATAAGGAAAAGTGAACACCTTTTCATTCATTGTTTCTGGGACCATCCCCTTGCTTTTCCGGGAAGGAGCAGTGCGCTCGAAGAATGTCGGCCGAGGGGTGTGAGCAGTGCTTATCCTTCCTTGGTTTGTAATATTTCTGTAAGACGTACTTGTTCGCCATGTATACCGGGGCGAGACGGAAAAACCCCTAAAGAAAGACTGTTATAAATGGAAAATTCCATCAGATGCAAAAATAATGGTCATCCCGAGAAGGACGCTGGCATATCGGTAAATACGCAGTGCTCTCAGAAGCTGAGAGGTGACCAAGATGATGTAGAGTGCTCAGCGTGGTAGCGAGGGCGTGATCACGTGACCTCCGCTTCTGTATATATTGGGAGGACTGAAGATCCTCAGTGACTTTCAGACTTGTCTGCGGAAGTGTTAGGAAGTACCCAGGCTAATTGAGATGTGACCTGGTTAGTATTGGTCGTCAGACCACTGAGAATTGCTGCGGTAATTCAATTACATTGCTATTAGGCGCGAATGACGTATCTTGGAACAGTTAGTTATTTCGGGATAGCAACTTGTAAATTTTTGAGATTCAGATGATCTGGGTAGATTTCCGAATTAATTGATAACACCAGTATTTATATCTGTGTATAATTATTGCTTTCAGATAGCAATAACTGTGTAATAACAAATTCAACCTTGTATTTATGATTTGAGAGTTCGTTCAAATTTGTAAATACGTAGATTTCAATTTAACTTGTATTAAAGGAATATTTTATTGTTATTACACGTGTGTTTGATTGCTTGGGAAACCAAGCTGGTGGCAGCGAACTCTACCCTAAAGGTTGTGGTTTATGGTTGAATCCCGCTTCTACCCAAAAAATACCCACATCGCATCTGGGTTTGTGGTGTGGTGTAACAAATGTCAATACCTTTACATGGATACATGTCTTTAACCCCACAAACGTGTCAACATTTAGTAAATATTATTAGTAACATGAATAAAATTACCTAATATGCAAAAACAGCGAAAAATTCATCGTTTTATATTATTGTAGTTTAGGTTTCCAAATCGTATCCTCACGGTGTCCATGAAACCAATATACATATTTTTGGTCCTCTGGTAATAATTGAGGTAATTACGTATATTATCATTAAATTATTAACTTTTACGACATTTTGTAGACAAATAACTATATTTTACACAAAATTTGGTTACTTAAATATAAATAAATTTACTGTTAAAAAGCAGTTATAAACAGCGTAAGACCACGTAGAGGACAAGAAACTAATTTACTCTCCGGAAGAAAACAAAGGACCATCTCATCAATTCCAATCAAGGGTCTAAGGCAGAGGTGGATTTAACATTTCAGCATACTCCTAGTTCAGAACGTATATAAACGTTCAGAACGTATATAAAATAGTTCAGAACGTATATAAACGGAATACCAAGAAATTTGTATTTAATAAAACACAACAAAGTTATTTCAGAAATACGTATTATTATCAAACCATAGATTATTCGGAAAATATTGTATATAAACCATAACCATTAACAATACATCTATTCGAGATTCTATTACAATTAACGTCCATTACAATTAAATAAATAACTTTAAAAAATAAATAGAATAATTTATATTTATTTTTATTCCACGTTCAATTGTCCTGTTCTCCTGTTGTCATGTTTCTCTTTACTATTTGTTATTATTTGATCACCTGACGATGGCTTATAACGAGGTCGAAACGTTGTGAGCTCTTTACAAAATACATATTTTTCGTCCATAAAAGGTCGTAATTTTTTTAAATTATTTATTTCAATTAAATTCGAGATGTATTATTTCAATAGAATTCGCCCTTAGGCAAGACTTTAGCCTACATTTACCTTTGAAGGTGACGTTGCCGAGATACTGCTTGAGTCCATCGCCATCGATGTGTTTCATGGCTTCACAGACTCCGCGCGCGGTTTCCCCACACGTGGCTACTTGCAGGTCGTGCAACGCATGCGCCACCGCGTACACGGCGTCGCGAACGAAGTGTAAGTAGCGGTGTCCTGCAGCACCGGAGGGCGAGCGAGCGCTGGCGCAACGATCGATTGGCGCAGGGGAGCTACTTCCATTATCCTGTAAAATAAGGATGGTATCCTGTATTGATCAGGTAGGGACAGAAGAGTATGATACCAGGTACAGCACAAATTTGATAAAAAATGAAAAGACTTATCATATCTTTGTACATTACTCAGCAAAAGTACATAAGATATAAGAAGTTTTGAAAGAAAATATACATAATCAAATTGAAATGCAGAACAAAATTCATAAAGGGAGTAACAGAATTTGATGAGGAAAAAGTCTCGTAATTTCTACCAAAATGGAAGCGGGACCACAAAAATAAAGACTGTGTAAATATAAATAAATAGTATTTAACAGAATTTAATATTTACCATATTAAATGTAAATGTTATCCTAAATAGAGGAGAAACTAATTGTAATTTTGTGATGAAGTATGAGAGAAAGGTCATCAAGAGAGCGATGTCTGAGAAATTAATATTAAAATTTGAATAATTTTTTTTAAGAGTAATGCTGAAGGGATGATGTAAATAGCGTAATAGAAAAGCGGTGTTCGTGGAACGAGTGAAGCACTACGCATAAGGATCAGACATTACTGACGCAATGAGAAATATATTGTGTGAAGTACCCTATAATGATGCAGTCTACGGACAATATAAATGAAAAAAGAATGACAATAATTTTGGAAAAAGAAGTAAGATGTGTTAGTTGCGATATGTGGAGTTGTGATTTTTATATGGAAAGGGAAGGGAGAATACATGAACCACTTACTTAGGATGTTTTCAAAAACGATACGTACAAATGTATGGACGAAGAGCAGAAATTTCTAAATTTTTTAGAGTAAAACTAGATATAATATAAGAGACACTAAGTGGAGTTAGTTCCAAATATTCCATAAATAACTTTACACTCTGGAGTTGAATTAAGGAGTATTATATGTGAAGAAGGTATTATATGAGGAGGAGAATTAAGGAGTATGTATAATCGAAAAATTAAAAAGCTACGTAATTAATTTGTCGCAAATATAGTCAATAAATAAATTAGTGAACATAGTGATCGTGAGCAAGATCAACGACCAAAATGAATGAATACTATTTCTGCACACACGTAAATTGTGTTTGTCAGGTTTATCAGGAATTCAAAGTAGTAATCTATCACATTTCGACACATCCTCAACATAAAACCACTTCCACACCTCCGAGCAACACTATAATGTAACTATAAGTCGAACTAGCGGGAACATGCGGTTGTGGATGGCACAGCGAACGAGACTTGTAACGAACAACGTTTCACAAACCCGCCGTCGCTTGACTTGTTACGGCGTAACGCGAAAAGCTTCCATGAAGTATGAGCGCATTCGCGAGCCTTCGCGCTCGTTCGGGTCGGTTACATTACAACGGTGCTTAGCAATGTGGGTACGGCTTATGATTGACGTTGCTGACCTCATTTCCTACTCATCACAAATACATCCTGACAATTATTTCTTTTCATGAATCCAAACCATTTGCAACTCAAGATATACCGTAGATCTGTTTTCACTTGACATTAAAAAAATGTCTTTTTTAAACTCGCGAAACGACGTTACATTTGCGTAAAAATTCTACTACCAGAATATTATTTTTGAGGACCTATTGGATCAATATACCCAAAAATAATGTCAGTCAGTTTAACTGGGTAATATTATACCAAAAATAATTTTGAAACTTACTCTCATATATTATGTTTCCCGTGTATTCCGTGCTTAAGGACCTATTGGATCAATATACCCAAAAATAATGTCAGTCAGTTTAACTGGGTTATATTATACCAAAAATAATTTTGAAACTTACTCTCATATATTATCTTTNTGAAACTTACTCTCATGTATTATCTTTTCCGTGTATTCCGTTCTTAAGGAATATTCCTGAAGCGTGATCCAGTGGTAAAAGAAGAGAGCAATATCATAATGAATTACTTACTTCGGTGATATTGTTCTGCTTGGAATGACGCCGACATAGTGTTTCGTCCCAGTACTCTTGGAACCAAGGGTTGATGTCCGCGTGCTCTCGGGTCAGAGAGCGGAAGTACTGGTCGAAACCGAGCAATGGACGTGCCAATGGTTGGATGGCGAGAGCCCCTTCCAATGCACCGGCTTCCGGGCCTTCCAACAACCTTCCACCACGTCCTGTAGCCTGAGGAAAACGCACACATAATATACAGAGTCAGTAATTCGAAAGTGATTTTACATATAAGTCGTCTTTTTTCAAAACCAGCATTATCACTCATTGCTAGATTTTAATAAACGCGAATAGCTAGGTAATTTTTATTTTCATGAGTTTCCTTGTGGATGTCACCCATCCAAGTACTAGCCCTTCCGGTTGCTCAGGGCTAGCATTCTTGCTCGCCACTGAAACGTCCCTTCAATATCCTCGTTCATTTATAGCAGTGCCAACTGAAGAGCAAACCCTCCTTCTTCTATCCACCTCCTACTACTCCTAGTATCACTAACTCTTACTATTATTACTATACTCCTACTCTTACCTCCATTTGGGTCACATTGTTGGTAAACCAAGCTAAGAGGCCCGCCTACTAACAACAGCCCTACCATCCACCTCCTACATCCGATCGCCCCATGTAGATAAGCTTCAATAACACGCTACATTTTCCATTTACAAAAACTAAAATGAAAAAAAGTGCTTTTACATGTGAGTTGTCTTTTTTTTCAAAACCATCGAAATCATCACTAGACTTTAACAAGCACAAAAAGCGATGTGTAATAGTTTTTATTCTCATGCGTTTCCTTGTGTCTGTTTAATCGGAGGGTCATGTCTCACGATATTGTGTCATATCCCCCCGTAGAAAGAAGGGAATTTACAAAATTATGATAAATTGGACTACGCGAATGTGGATAATGTGATAACCAGTTGAGTCAAAAGAAAAATGTAAAATATTTATGAACTTTGTTCACAATTTTTCGCATACAGTTTGAAAATGATATTTCTAGAATATGGAATACTGCAGTTATCTTCTACAGGGGGTCTGTGCGCAAAACCTAGGCAGAATGACAACGTAACCTGGGCTTCAAAAATTCTTCTGACGAACGGGTCAACGCTCTGGAATGACTTTTCTTCATACACCAAAGAATATATATGATGTACATACAGAAATAAAGTCACTGAACTTCACGTACAAAAGTTGGAGGGATGATAGAGCACATTAATAGGAACCAAAATCGCAGAGATCGGAAATGTCACCAGAGAGACGTAAAACAGAAAAGAAACACGTTTTATGGATGAAATTGAATGTACGGGTACATACAAATTTAGAGATTTTGAATATCAAAGTAAAAGTGCAGTATGTACTTTATTCAAGTTACTTTTTCTCCAAATTCGGTTCGGAAAGCGATTCGAATAATTGTTTTTTTCTATAAAAATAAAAAATTTATCCAGAATTTTTTATACGAAATATTAAAAATGATGTTCGTATTACACTTTACTTATGTATGTGCATTAGCTTATATCAGTCTCCTCACCTGTGGTCCATGACCGTGCCCGAGAGTCCAGGCGTCGGATCCTATCCACACAACGGAGGTGACGCTTCCGCGTCGCGCGGCTTCCAGCAGCCGTAACGCAGTAGACTTCTCAGCGAAGACTACGGCCACTCGCGCCTCTTTGGAGAGGATGTGGCTCACCTGAAGCATCATGGAGAATAGATCCTTCAGTCAAGAACGACTTTCTAAAAGAGGAATGAAATAACAGACACGGGTTCCTCCGCGTGATAAGAGCCACATTAACGGCTGCTAACGCTTCCAACGAAATAAAACAGGACTCGCCCCTCCGTGACTCTGGTGGTAGGGTTCTAGCTCATCACCAAGTCATCCCGGGTTCAATTCCAGGAGGGACCAGAAAAAATTGTAGCATTTAACATTAATGCCCCAGTTCATAAAGCTGTGATTACTGAAAAGAGAACACTCCTTCCTCCATCCACCTCCTCCTAGTATCAGTAACTCTCAGTATTACTAACCACTCCTACTAACCCCTCCATGTGGGCCAAGTTGTTGGTAAACGCAGCTAACCGGCCAGCTACTAACAATAACCCTACCATCCAACTCCTACGTCCATGTACATAATTCTCAATAGCACTCTCTCATTTACAAATACTACCATAAAAAATAAAATAAAACAGGAGAAAGACCATTACCGAGAGAAATTTAAAAAAAATGAGAATGATCAAAAGGGATACACACAAAAATCTTTCGAAACTTCGTTTAATATCGAATTGCCAGGCTATGTGACGGGACAGAGACGTGAAATGAGAATTTTTAAAAAATATCAATTAACTCCTGTTATTTTTCGGTCTAATGCGAAATTTTAATATGTAATCTAATGCATGATTTTTATTGAAACATATTCTAACTGCATAATATATTTTTGTATGGACACTCAAGATATTTCACTTAATTTTTGTATAGTCATTTTTAATGTTATATTGATATTTTTCTATAAATCCCATTTTATTCTGTCTAACGTGATCTTTTTTTGCGGAATCTACTAATCAAGTTTTTGTTATATTATTTTAAGATTTAATTTTAATATTCGACGTTAATCCGCCATTCTGATTGGGATTTTGTTGGATTTCCGCAATCGCTTAAGGCTCAATATCGGGATGGTCTTCATTCTTTCCTAGTCGTACATATAATTGTGTACCCTCCCAATCGATCTAATTCTGTAAATATTTTTGAAGTGGTTAGGCGGAAGAGCAGACACCGGTCTGAGTCTCACCACTAATAAAGTCATTTATTAATTTATTTATTCTATCTTTGTATGCGGCCGGTCTTCCTCAAACCATAACCAAGCTCAAATTTCTTTTCTTTTTCTGAAGATTATTCTGTTTTTCTTGTAAATAACGTTATTGGATTGTCGCTCTCGGCTTGAGATTAAAATTTTTATATTTCGTTTTTATTCGATTAACATTATAAAAATATGAATAATTGCGGATTTTGCTCATGCGTGTGAAGCGATGGAGTCGAAGAACCTACGTCATCGTCTCAGTGAACTTTCTGGAAGATGAAAGTAGCCGGAACTCGCAATCTCCGTTGAACGTTCGTGGAAGTCAAAGGTGCAAAAGGAGGAGGGGACTTGTTGGTTTCACGTACTCTTTTCTTGAGCTTGTTGGTCGCTTTACCAAGCATCGGAGAAAGAGTAGAAAAAATTCAATTTCTGTTTTATGTTTTTAATATAATTGAAATTGTCAATGCAGTCATTTTCAAGCTACTTAACTCGTGGAATTCAAGATTCAAAAATGAAATAATTTCAATTTTAAATAACTTATCAGCGGGAACATGTGCTCAAAATTCTACTACGGACAATGTATAGTAAATGTACACGCAAATGAACTTATTTGCGATCATCAATTCATTTCATTTTCAAAGAAATCTCATACATCAAAAATTAATTAATAAGTGAAGTAGAAAAAAAATATATTTGCTGAATACGTGGTAACAACGTTTGATAGTTATTAACAAGGAGACCTGTGTTCGTTAAGACACTTTATCGATCATTTATTTTTATAAATAAATAAATTTATTGTCAAAAAACTGCGTATGACCACGTGGAGGACAACAAACTAATACTTCTATTCTGTTTAATTTAAATGTATCGTCAGGATTTATTTCAAAAATAACGTAGAAATATTGACCACTATATAAGACTGTTACGAGAGAAAGAAAAGAGGTTATTGATCGCGGAAACAGGTGGAAGAAAGAGTGTCAACGTAGTGAAGTATTTATTGAATGACGTCGACAAATATTACGAGAATTTGAAGGGATTGGAAGGTCGGCGAAGGTATCAGTAAGTCAGTTTTTCCGTAAGAACGGCAGGTGCAACTCAATGTCAGAGAATCCTGCCAAGACGTGTCTTTCAAGTCGAATTCCCCGTTATTTTCACAGCTTAAGTAAAGAAAACCCAAGTAATGGTCGCATGGCCGAGAAACTGGGGTAGAAAACAGAATCAAAATGAAAAGAAAATACTATTTTAAATATAAACATTTAAATCAATTTAAAAGGTTTTACAATAAAGCCAAGTGTTTGAGCTAAATGAAGAATAAAGCACAATTTCATTGTGCAATTGAACTATATATTTAGGTAGTAGTATATGTTATATACTGATTTGAAATAGGGAATTTCAAAACGGGCGGTATATTTTCTTTGTAAAAAACTATTGTAAAATTTTTGTGATTTATTGGTGCATGATTAACTATTCTCACATATTTCAAACTTATCTCAGTAAATGTTACACGATCCTTTCTTATATTTTTTTCTTCATGAATTTATAGATCATACGACCTTATTAGACCCTGCAGATTGAATCAGACAAATAACATTTACGTAATCCTACCTATCTTTGAGTTTTTTCTCACCCATGAATCACCGACCAAACGTACAATATACTTACCACACGGTCATAATCTCTGTCAGTGAAGTGATCCTTGTCGATGCGTTGAGGTTCACTGAAGCAGATACTATAATTGCGGGACAACGCACTCAGAGTCTCGAAACCGCGTGTCCCGTACTCATTATCCGAATAGACTACTGCCACATACGTCCAGTTGAACTGCCTGCACATAAGGAAACATGGAATACCCCATACTCGTCATCCCAAATATACAGTTTATGATCTAAATATTGTTTAAAGATCTTATATATTTAATTGACTTTTTTCTGAAAATTTGAAAACAGAAGAAAATCAAAAAGGTATCGATAAAGTTAATATTTTTTCTTGAATATAATAAAATTAATTTAGGAAGTAAAATATAAGTTATCTTGAGACCCTTTCACAGTTATTCAAGCAAAAACGCGAAGTCATAGGTTTGTGAAGGCTAAAGAATAAAAATAAACAAAAATAATATTAAATATTAACTGTAATAATAAACAAATAAACGTAATTGTAAGCGTCATTATAACATTATGCCTAAATAATAGGTTCTTCAAGCACCGATAGATACGTATTAACATTCCTTTTTTAATATACCTACGTTTCGGCTATTTATGGCAATCTTCCTCGGGGTTGAAATAATATACATCTCTTACTATAAATGTAGTATATAAATTAAAATGTATCTTTTTGGGGAAATATATTTTACTTAATACGTATTATTATCAATAAATATAACATCAAATAGATAAAATGATAATAAATGAGAATTAGTTCGTACAACGCTGAAATTACCTGAGTATCTCCAGCATCGCATGCGCCTGATTGATGTCACTAGGCACAGTCCGGAAGAAGAATGGGAATCTGTCTTTGTTGCTGAGGGAAGGTGACGTCGACAAATAACTGACGAGAGGGATATGGAACAAGCGGAGCATCGTCGCCACCTACGAACGAACATCCAATGAAGCAGATCTAGGAGTTACTGACTGGCTTTTTATTTATACATCTTTCCTACAGAGGCCGTAAAGACAGTGGCAGCGCCTTCGCTTCCTGATCCCGCCGAGCGTTAGAGCATGGGCCCCGAGCTGAAAACTTCACCTAGCTCGGTCGGGCAGGGGTTCAAAGGTTTTCAGCTCGGGTTTCCCTCACCTACTCCAGACAAATGTCTGATCGGTACCGTAAGTTCCACAGCAAACCAACATCTCTCCTTCCCAATTCCCTTTCCGAAGAACAACGGTTAGGTGGAATTTGATATGAATATGATACAATAACTTGAATGCACTTTATTTCTTCGATTTAAAGTTTAATACAATAACATTTCAACTTGTAAAATAAATAATGATTAACTTCTTAATTAAATTTTATTTCAATTTAAAAATTTTAAAATTGATCTAAACCAAATTTTATGGCACCTTCAAAACGACTTCCATTTCTGGGTTTCGTTAGTGGGTACGCCACTGTAGCTAGAGATACTCGATGAAAAAATAGTGATTATATAAATGCATCGCAAAAAGTAGAATATGTGATGATCGGGTGTCATAGAAGTTCCATCTTTGTGGCAATGTAATCTGATTAGATGAATAGTTGCATTCGTTCTTAGTTGGCCATTAGATCCATTGAAAAAACAAATTTTCTTCAAAATGGTTAAAAATTTGTCTCTAGTTCTGAACGATAAATATGTGACGATTGGTAAAATACAGTTCTAAATAGAAAGCGAATTACGAATAGTAGGGTGATTATAGCAAAGAAATGAGCAACTTTAAAATAATCTAAGAGAAATGTTCTACTCGTTGTAAAGGATTACGTGGTCAGTGAATTGGTGAGAAAAGTGACAACGTATTAGAGAAAATGAACAATACCACTCTAAAAACACAAAATTCTTTCACAAAATGAAAGAATTATTATCAAAGGAGAGGTCCCTTCCAGCGTTTAAAATAATTTTGGCAGACAGTACATACAGTATAAATGTGGGAAGTATGGAGAAAATCTTTGTGATGTTCAACACAGTTTAATATGAAACAAATATGTTATTCACACGTAAATAAATTCTCATGTAAATAAAAAAATCTAATTATTTTCTGTCAGGTTTTGTATCAAATTCATAATCTTTTCACGTGTAAAATAAATTTTTTATATATCCCCTATCTTTCAATCAAGTTGGGTCAATTGTATTAAAATGGATTTCTAAATATATTTCAATAAATTTATGTCATAATACTTCTATGTGGTTTTAGTTTTCGAATCAAACTACACATAATTAATTAATCTTTTCCCGAAATTAATTAAAAATATTTATATGTATATTTGAATACCAATTGAAAAAATGGCGGTATTCGGTGATAGGTCACACTCTTAATATACTCACTCTGGGTTCCTAATTTGAGCAATCTGTAACGTAATTTAGATGCATAGTATGTCATCTATTTTCCGAGAGTAAAAATCCGACGTCATGAGCAAAGGAAAGGCTTACCTGTATCGTGACAGAACTTGACTGCGCTCCGATGACAGCCACAACTTGGTCAAAGCTTCCCTCTCGAAACTTCGGTGTCGAACCGTCCTCACAAACAAAATCTTGTTCATGGAACTCGTTGTAGTGAGCAATGAACCCTATTCAAGGAATTCAATTAAAACAAATATAATTTTAATCCTTACGATATTTTTAGAGATAATGGTAAGATAAGTATTACAATCTTCAACTAATATTTCATTGTATGAACTAAGATTCGATTATACGTTTATCCACATTATCGCGGGCCATCGTAATGAAATTCGAATTAACTTGGTTGTAGAAATGTATGTAAACGTGTCAAAATTGCTTCTGGAGTTGAGGACTTCCAACAGCATTGCTGCTTCGGTGACACCACGTTGTAAGGATCCTCTGTGCCCTGGTCGTTGCACACGACCACCGTCTGTTTTCAGACGGTCTCCTACATGATGCGGATGACAAGAATGATATGCGAATGAGGTGAAATGATGATGAGTGAATGTTGTGATGGAATGAATGGCAGGGGAAACGGGAGTACTACGAGAAAACCTGCCACGAGCACCGCTTTGTCGACCACCGCGAATTCTATTTGGATCAGGCAGGGTTTGAACCAGCGTCACCAGAGGTTGAAGGCAATAACGCTAGGACCATCTGTTGTAAGAATGAAATGACCCACATTTTAACAAACATTACATCTGAGTTATGTTAAGTAGATTCACAATATATTATAATTAATTTCCACAATTATTATTGGTCATCTTCAAATATAACAATATTGAAACTGTTTTTGTTTAAATTAAGTTACTTGGTATTTTTAAAGCTAGTGAAATAAATAGAATATTGAAATATTTACTTAGGAAAAGATTACATGGCTATATGTGAATAGTAATAAAATGATTAAAATAGAGTAATATTTTTTAGCTGTTTTAAGGGTATAATATACGGGCATCTATTTTGAGAAAATAACGAAACACAAATAAAGATTAGTACTTCTAAGATAATTTGCGTTCATGTTTCCTGTATATTATTGTTGTACGCTGTACTTTTGGAGGACTTGTAATCTTCACTTCGATAAAGTAAAACTAGATATATGCAGGTCGTATTGATGAATGTTCTAGTTCAAATGAAATCAATCAGCATTTTCGTAATTCCTATCAACGACGAAATTGTAACTATGCCACTTCGGTGGCTAAGGGGCTAGTGTGCTCGCTCACCACCAAGTTACTTCGGGTTCAATTCCCGACCCGAAAAACATTGTAGCATTAATGTCCCAGTTCTTATAGCTGTGACTACTGAAAAGCAAACCTTCCACATTCTATCCACATCCCACTATTCCTGGTATCTCTAACTCTATTACTAACTACTCTTACTAACAACTACTCCTACTCCAAGAAGTTGGTAAACCCAGCTAACCGACCCACCTACTAACAATATCCCTACCACCCATCTCCTGCCAGCTATCATTCCATGTAGATTAGCTTCAATAGCACGCTACATTTCCCATTTACAAATACTACAATTTACTAAAACTTCGCCTGATGACTTGGTGTACTGGTGACAACGGTGGAAGTGGTAAAGATCGACTGTTACAATTGTTCAACTCACCCTTGAGAAAATCAAGAGCTTGCTCGAGACCATATGAAGGATTGTCACACGAATCGAAGGCCAACATCCCCAACCGCACACCAGGTAAGATGCTTTCATCACGGTTTATCTGTTGAACTGTGTACAGCATGGCCTCCAATGGCTGGATTCCATCTTCTACCTGCACATACAATTTTTTTGAACAAAGTAAACGCATGTAATCTCCAATATACCGACGCATAATACTTGAATACGCCTAAAAGTTAAAGTTGGCTTTCCGAGTTTAAATATACCGAGATGAAATCACCACTGCAAACGACTCCTGTGCGAAAAGAGACCTTGAAGCTTATTCAAGTATTATGTGTCGATATATTGGATTTGAGATTGCAATCGTTGCGTGTTTTGTTTCTAGTGTAATGTGTAATCATTTCATTAATTTGAACTCAGTGATTTTAAAAACAAGTAAATCTGTTTTACTAAATTCTTCTCTATTTTTCGTTGTTTCTGAAATGTCAGAGACGATAAAATTGTCGTAAGTAATACCGGAAACATATCAAACTATTTACGGAGTTTTAAACATGGTCTCCTCGAACCATGTCTGACGTATTTTGTATATTAATATGACGATTACTGATAGTATGATACTTTAAATCTACAATTTGTTTTATCAATATTGTACAAATTTTCATTAGTGATATATCTATTTAACATTTTATTAAAACAGATCTGATGAGGTCCCAACATATGTGACGAAGAGTAAGATAAATGTAAAATATGTATTGAAACAGTCTGGAAATTTATTATTTTTGAAACGAAATTTAAAATCAGTCGTACGAAGTGTACCTACTTCACATTGCATTAATAATGATCACTTGATGGATTGGGAAAATACATTAATTTTGGTCAAAGAAGTTCATTATTACAAACGTATATCACAAATGATACTCATAAAAAATACACACGTGAGTTTAAATTTACGTACAGGCACTGTAAAGCTATCTGGTTTATATAATAAAATTATAATATTATATTATGTTTGTGTGGTTACTGCTTTCTTGTAAATATATTTTTGCGTTTATATTTATGTTTATATCATGTTCAATTGTCTTATTGTTTTGTTATATTTGAACACCTGGCGACGGCTTAAAACGAAGTCGAAACGTAGTGAACTGAGATATTAACAATATGATTCGTTCATAGAAGGTGAGTCTTAGTTATTTACTCTTCGTCACTATCCATTACATTGCATTAACATAAATACCTGTAGTTTGCCACAGGGTTCCACAGATCCTTTTCGGTGCACGGGAAAGAGCGCTCCCAACATGATGTCTCCTGTGTAATTCATATAGAGACGAGGACTTCCTGCATCTATCGCAGGGGAGGTTACCCCTAACGCAACCGCCACTGCCGCCCAGGCCACTGCCAGCGCCGCTCTTGCCATGCGAGCACACCTCAACACACAGATAGATAGATAGATAGATAGATAGATAGATAGATAGATAGATAGATAGATAAGTAAATAAATAAATAAACTTTATTGTCAAAAAAGCAGTTACAAACTGCGTATGACCACATGGAGGAAAATTACCCTCCGGAAGCAAGCAAGGGACCATCCCATCAATTCCGATCAAGGGCTCTGAGGCAGATGCGGATTTAACATTTCAACACACTCCTAAAAATAAAAAGTAGTTCGGTACGTGCTATAATACCAACAAATTTGTATTTAATAAAATACAAAAAGTTATTTCACAAGTNATAATACCAACAAATTTGTATTTAATAAAATACAAAAAGTTATTTCACAAGTATGTATTATTATAAATTATAGATTATTCGCGAAGTATTGATGATAAATCGTAACTATTAAATAACACTGAATTCGAGGTTTATATTTTCAATAGATGCTGCCCCTAGGCAAGAGCATAGCGAGTCTTTATAAAATATACGCCTCTACCAGAAGGAAAACCGGAGAAAAACCCGGGTCAGGATGGGGCTACAAAATTAATGTACACAACCGTGCCAGGATTGAGTACACATAAAACTAAACTTACATGAATAATAAAACAAGCATGCAGGAGAATAGTTTTGAAATTATCAGATATTTTTAAGTACTACAGCGTGATAAAGTAGAAGAAGGCTAAGTTTTACTAAGATACCACTTATTAAGTTTTATTAAGACTACGTTTTGTTCAGACAATAATTCTTTTCAATCTCTACATTTAAAGAAGAGTGTCTCGGGCGATGTTTCTCTATAGTGTGTGTAAGGGGTAAAAACGTCTTCACATTTTCATGTAGTTCTTTCAAGTTTCCAGGGGGAAAATCGGGACAATTACTAAGGAAAGTCGGAAAATTCGGACAAACTGCAAAAAATAATAATTTTCACAAATTCACAAAACGATCTCAAAAACTATATTTAAATAGGGACAGGACCACCTCTATCGGGTCAGCTAGTTCTAAATAAAGATTTCTTTCATTATGGGGAGTTTACGAGTAATGTAAACATTTCTAATTTGCATCTCACGTGCTTCACCATTACTGGTTACTCACTCTCCTCCTCATTGGATGGCGTCCTTGTCACGACGACATTCTCCCTCTCCGCCATCGCCGTTGGACAGTGTAAATAACTGAAAAACAGTTGGACAAAACTTAAATCAAATCCAACCTTTAACATAATCACCAATACCTTCAAAATGTTCCATTTCTTCATTAGCGTTATTTATTCTTACGAGAAGGTAATTTGTTTGAGAAGTCTGATTTCAAATTGGATAATTTAGGTAGCAGTGAAAATAAAACCGAGGGAACATATTATTTGTATTTTCAGGTTGATTTCTTTCGAACTTTCAGGTTCATTTTGTCTGTAACTGAATTTCATAAAACATCGGTGATGGTTGTGCACATTCATTAGTATCTGAAACCCCTATAAATTAGAACGTGTCTTTATACGCGTTTTGCAGCCGACTGTCCGTTGGGGGTGAGTCTATACACGCACTTTAAAAAAGGAAAGTTTATTCTCCTCCTAGGAAAAGTTATATCTCTAGGCAAAGTGACAAAGAATACATTCACATAATGCTGCTATCTAGTGTGACTCTTCAGAACTCTGTGGTCTTAAGTCGGAGAGGTTTCCCCAGCACTAGTGCACTCTACATTGCTTGCGAAGAACTGTTCGCAACTTGTACGAGCTGCGGATGACAAAATGCATCGTAACTGGCGAGTATTTTGGATTCCGAACGAAAAAAGACGTTGATAAAAATAATTGTTTAAATAATGATACTATGAAATTATTTCGTTTAAAATTTTAATATTAATGGAAATTGGTTTATTTTATATAAAAACAACAACTCAACGAAAAGAATTAAATAACTACTGGGACTGTGGAGAAAAGGACCCACATTAACCAGACTAAGAGTTTGTTGTAATAACTAATTAAAAAAAGGAATAAGTAACATAATTTGTCAAAGTAAGTCTCAGAGAGCTATCGAAAATTATAGTTTAGAATAGTGCGAGGCTTAAGTTAATGTTGAGTTGTGCTTCTGGTGCACGGATTTTTGCGAAGTGTTTGGGGATTTTTAGTATTGAAATTAACTATGAAAACGTCAATACATTTTTTTTCAGAGATATTTTTCACGGGTATTTAAAAACTTCACAGCCTTTCATTCGCTATAACGAAACTGGTTTTAAAATATTAAAAATGTAATTTAACACAATTGGAAAAAGCTCCATCTTCCCGTTCGTAGTTTTAGATTCAAAATTAAAACTGAATTGTACCGTAAAAATAGTATGTAAGGGGGACCATCAGAAAATATCTGTGGATAAAAGCACACGCGAGTCTTGTGAATTTGGGAACCGCTTCATTAAGGTAGTGAGATCAACTGGCTGTCATGATTCTGAAAGTTAAGAGGGATTTTAAAATAAAGGAATAAATCGTTTTCTAATGACTTGTCTCACAAATTCGGAGCTTATGGAGATACTATTCCAAAACTTCGTTGTTGTTGTTGTTGTTGTTATTATTGTATAGTATATATAGATCGATCAAATTGAACCCTTTCTCTTAACTCCACCAATAAGAGGCAGAATCGAGTAAGAACTGACGCCAAAGGGATAAGAGAATTTGCGCGTAATATATGTAACTATTATGAGAAATTATGTGCTATAAGAATGTGGACACGACTGACGGTTCTCTGTTGATTAAGGTCTCCATTTTTTTCATTTTATTATTTAATGACACGTTTACATCTAATGACATTACATGACATTTATCTTAGCAATCTTTAAAACTATGTGTTCCATATTAATCCTTCCTTTTTTGGGGGGGAGGGGAGGTCTTCACTCTCCGACCGTCGGGCTCTAAAGTCTCTCTTCACTGCCATTCATGCCACCTTCAGTCCTTCTTTTATCTCTCATATCTTTTCTATGTATTCAGCAAATATTTCGTATTTTCCTTCTTGTTTCTATTTATGTATGGTTTATTTGAATTAGGTCCTGTCTTCCCATCATTTTCAGATAGCGCTCTCTCGCTATTGAGTGCCACCGTAAGTCATGAATAAGAGTTCGTCCAGGATAATCCCTTGTTTCGCCCACTGTTCCCGAATGGTGGCTCCCTGCGCCGCTTGCGGGCGGTGGCTCTCTGCGTCAGGCGTCCATTGGGACCGCATGGAGGGCACGACCGCGCTCGGAAGATGTTTCCAACTCACGCAACACGTTCGCGCAACGCCTCCAACCCACGAGGATTTTCCAGGGAAATTATTGTGACGCGGTATTCGTCAGAAGTCATTTGATTTACATCAATTTTTTGCGAAATGGGAAATGCGTTGGGGAACGACACGAAATGGAATAAAAATTTTCCTAAACAAAAAGGGTTTAAATTTTCATTCTTCAAATTAAATAATTCCATTTAAAAAGATAAAAATTATGGACAGAATTTTACACCAAACGTATACAAACCGTTAATGGATTCGTAATTCTTTATTTTCTTTGAATTTCACTCGCACATCATTCCGTCTACAGATTTTAGACTTGCAACAAAATATTCCAACAAAATACAAAAGAATTACTAATCTACTATTATAGGTGTGTTATTTTAATATGTTGAATATTATAATGACACAAGAAATTAATTTATAATATTATATTAAAAGATCGAGTTCATCTATTAATTACGAATATCCTATTATATTGCACAATTGGGAACACAATTATATGTGACGAAACAAAATAGTGCGGTATTCTAAACTAAGACACTCTAATGTAATAAAATTGACATAACTACGAAGTTAGAATTTTGTTTTGTGTATTACGTTTTTAATCAATATTGTAGAACGGAGGGTGTTGGAAAGCATAATTATTTCAGAATCATTTCGCATAGCAAATCCAACGAATTATGAAAATGAAACACTCCAGTGGGTATATTGAGAAATTGCTATCAAGGTCACCTTCAATATTTTAAGTGAATCTACATCCAAAAAATTCAAACACCAAAATAAGTAATTGTCTGTCTGTTAAAATATATTTCTTTCATTCGCATTGAGCTTCTATTCTTCGACACGTAGTTAAGTCCTTGACGGGAATTCAATACAAATTAATTTATTGCCTGTCCACCTGTTGAATGCCTACCAATTATCAAGAGCGGTTGTTCATGAATGAGGTAGAAACCATTTGTTTCTGCATTAATAGGAACAAATAATGAGAAAATGTTTATTTGTATAGCATAGGAGACAGCTCGAATACAAATTATTGTCTGTCGATTAATCAAGCTAAGGGTGATAAATTAACTTTTAGAAGAAGGAGCAGATCAGTTAATCAAACATTCCATTCATTGAATTAACAAAAAAAACATGAATTAACATTGAAAAATATCGTACGAAATTGAATGAATCGGCTGTTGTAAAATCCATTCATTCCCCTGATTGGGAGTGTATTCTCTCGGACATTTCTAACAAAAACACTTTTTAGGAAAGAAAAAAATGAATAATTCAAATTCCTAGGGAATATACACTTTAGAAATGGAATAATTTACCCATCAGTCAACGAAAATAAACTCTTTTGTTTCCCACACAAATATGGTAAAACAGAAATGAAAGAAACGCTATGTACACCATTAGCTTCCTTTATCAGAATAAAAAATACGAATAGTATTTAACAAGAAAAATTGGGATTGAAGGTGATTTTCGATATTATCCGAATACTAAAATCGAATGAAAAGAAAATACTTTAAAAGAAGTGGAAATAGGACATTCCATTGGACATTCCATTTGAACAAACAATCCTGAAAATGTTCAGCTAGCCCTGAGTCAGTTGTCGTGTGAAAACGCTGAAACGTACGCAAGAAGAAAATTGAATTGTAACAGGCATGGGAGTATTCTCCAGCCTCGAGAAGAGTAGCTTTTAAATATTACCTTCTGTATCTGAAACCAACTTGTGAATTTGAACAATCAGAATACAATTACATAAATAATTTTTATAAACATGGCGCTCATCCCAACCCTGAAGATTAAATAGTCTCAAATAGGAGGCAAACAGTTAATTCTAAAATACCATTTATTACAGCTTCAAATTGTTAAGTGTTTCTAATAGTTATTTTATAACTCTTCAAAATTAAAAGTATGTTAAATCGGCGCTTATTAATTGACATACCTAAAGTATATATGTTCAATCTTTTTGTACATACTAGAAAATTAAATTCTAAAAATTAAAATGAAATCATCTAATTATTCGTCATCAGTTTCAATAAAATGATTACGGGTTTCGGCATTTTTTTTGTTCGAACTTATGGATATATTTTGATTTTGTCAGTCATGAAATGGAAGGCATTTTTATTAATATTTCCATTTTCGTTCAGGACGGAATGCTGTGCTAACAGTGTTGGGGAAAATGATATGAACAGTCTGCCTTTAAATAAACTATAATCGGTCAAGAACATAATGACACGAATAAATTGTATTCAATCTTTCAGATAGCATCAGAACAGCTGAAAAAAATTTTGAGACATTCCATTACGCTGATAGCTCAGGTGGTAATAACTGCTATTACAACGCTCCATATCTCCTGCGTAGAGAGAAAGACATCGAGAGCTTCACTTTAAAGAGGCGTGTCCCGAACCGCCAACATCACAGCCATCTGTCGGTGGCTGCCGTAACCATCACCTCTGGCTCCTTCGCATTACCAGTATTTTCTACTACTAACACAATAGATATATTTGAAGAGCTTCACGAAGAACTACATGAATATGTTACATGTAATTTTCTGGTTAATTCACGGGAATTTTTAGATCGGAAAAGCGATAGTTGATTAATTGTGAGATGAGTAACAATTTCTATGACGTACGTTATTCTAGCGGCCCTAATTCAAAAAGAATTAAAATAAAACTCAATGTTTAAGATGAAGAGTTACAAAAATTGCAAAAAATGAACTTCATAATATTTTATAAGTACTTTAAGATAAAAGTTTCACAAGAATATATTTTCTTGTAAATTGTCGGACAAATATCATACTTGTATATCATGAATCCGTACCTCAAAATTTGAGAGATTGATAAAATTACTGAATGTAAATCTACACGTCCTTCAATATAAGCAAAAGTCAGGTTACAGTTTAGAAATCGTAGGGAATTATTTTTAAGAGTAAGGGGTACACTCACATGTGCAAAATCCGACGACTCTCTTTATGATGTAATAAGAATGAAAGATTAAAATTGATAAAAATATATCATTCCGACAAGAGAAAGGAAAATTGTGCGAATAAAAATAATAATTATGCGCAACATTTTCGGCATTATACGATGAAATTCGCAAAGATGAGTAGAGTAAAGCATGCAGAAAAAAATATTCGTCAGAAAAAAACTGAGGGTGAACTCTGTTAAGATATTAGATAAGTTGAAATAATCATTTATGGTGAAACATCAGGGTTGATTCGAATTTTACGAGGGTTAAATGTTGTGAAAGAGTCTTCTACTAGGAGATACAGAGGTCGGAAACAATAATATTTACATTGAAAGTTAGATCAATGCTTAGTATGTTACATAACTTGATCGTAGTACACCTAAATCAACTAATTTCGTCGCACAAATGTGAGACATTATGTTAGATACAGTTCTCACACGTGTAGTTACATAGATTACATATTCGCATATCAATGTATATACTCGTAATTTTCATGTATTCAACATAAAATTTTCACATGCCCCATATACTTCACACTCAACGCCATATTTATACATGTGCATTTAAATATTTCTTCACTTTTTCATGGAATTGAATTCAGCAAAATTTAGCTAGTAACGATTTCTACGAATGTTAATATAATACGTTTTTCATTGATAAATATTGTAATGTTAATAACTGTTTAAAAAGAAAAGTCGGAGTATGGCGAGATATGATTTGACAAATTATTTTAAACTTAATAGCTGGGACATGCACAATGGGTATCAGAAACAATATTTTTATATTTAATGAATCAAGAGCAGTTTTCTTTCACGGACATGAGAAATAAGAAAAAACATTCGCCTTCAGCATTCAAACTTATAAAGGCTTCAAGTGGAAATCTTTGCGAGCAAAGTTGAAGAGATTCTCTTGTTTTTATTCGAGTGGTGTCCGTTCCGCAAACATAAGCAGGGGTTCTTCCACTGCGCACGCACCCACCCCGTCCACCCCCATCCCTTCAAGGCTATTATTCAAATAGCGTCGCCTTCCATTCTACCCCTGTTACTACCCATATACTGTACGTCGCTCACTCCTCGCAGCTTCTGTTGTGAGGTGTTATGATTCAAGTTCTTGGTCCAAGTCCCGCTAGTCATTCAAATGTAATTTCATTTACATTGTTTTCAACGGAGTTTTTTTAACCTTATATATTTGTATATTTTTTCAATAGTTACTGAACGAATCTAACTCGGGGATTTGTCCGGTTTTCCTCCTGGTAGAGGCGGATTTTCCATAGGTGGGAATGTCATTTAAAACTTTCGCTATTATTTATCTTGAATTTTCCTGCACATTATACCTACTATTCATTTTAGAATAATAAATGCATAGCTTCGTATTTTATTAAATATTTTATATAAGTATTAAAACCGCCTTGGACCCTTGATCGGAATTGATGGGATGGTCCCTTGCTTGTTTCCGGAAAGTAACTTAATTTATTATCCTCCACGTGATCAACAACGCAGTTTTCAACCGCCCTTTTGATTATTTATTTATAGTTTAATTATATATTTATTAAAAAAGAATTAGAATATAACTTGCTACTAAATAACGTAGCAAGGAGTAAGGCATTTAGAACAGTTCATTGCTACAAATATTTTTCCAGTGAATTTCAAACCGAAAAGGGAAAATAGAATTGAAGACCGGAATAATATAAAATGGCATTACAAACACAAACTTACTGTTTCTTCTTATAAATATTTTGATAAATTATTCTAAAAATGACAAATAAGCATGACAAATGACAAAATGACAAATAAGCAAAGAGAGATTGGTCTTAAAAATTTCAAAGAATATCACGATGTCTAATTCTGAAATATATGTTCACACCGATATTTGTTCAGCCTTCTCTGACAAATAAATTACCTAATTAAGACTCAATTGTAGAAATGGGTGAAGAACGTAACATTTAAAAACTCTTCAAGCTTCATAAACAGCATTCAAGAATTAAAAATAACGTTAAAGTCCCTAATAGAATTTTCTTTTGATAAAGAAACATTAATAAAATCACGTTTTTTTTTAAAAATTGGTTTTGTATCACAGACATATTTGTCATGAATATTTTAAACTTTTTATATATTATTATTTTTTCTGTTAGTTTTGTTGGAACTGTAAAAAAAAATTCCTAGGTTATAAATTAGTTTCACTCTTTAATATATCAGAATAAATCTGAAATACCAATGGCATGGTATGCTACCCATCATAATGAATTGGACGTCTGCATACATTGTAATAAAACTCTGAAGGAATACGAAATGAAAATATCGATATTGAAATAAAATATTAAATTGAAATATTAATATTCCATTCGATGTGAAAATATACTAAAGACAATCATCATAAGGTACAAAACTGATTTATTTCATAAAAACCTGATTAAAAACACATATTCACTATGGTTGTGTACAACAACGTTTAAAGGTCAAGACTTTAGTCTTTTCTCAAGGTTCTTTGAATTCCTTTAGATTGCACTACTACACATATCAAATGTTGATATGTTAGTAATAAAATATTGTGAAATTCACATGTCAAATTTTAAAACATTAATATTTGGGTAAGTTTATAGTAAAATTCTAAAATCAGCCGTATACGTGAATGGCATCGTACTATCATGCTATACATCTTTTTATTCTGGTGTTAGAGTGTAAACGTGTGTCTTGGCCTCGAAACGCTTTTGTCCACAACCATAGTGAATATGTGTCTTTAGGCATCAAGTTATTATGAAATAAATCATTTTTATACCTTGTAATGATTGTCTTTAATGTATTGGGATATCGAATCTAATATTAATAGATTAAATAGTCAATCAGAGAGTTAGTGACGTAAAAATTAAAATTGAAATATGTTTCAATGTCATGTGCACACGCTTGCTACGATTCCAATGGCAGAAGGAACTCCCAGAATCGATTTCTTAATCGAGACGTCCCTGGACTCCGCTTCACAGCCCCTTTAATCAACTCGTCCTTCTGTCTCGGTGAGCTCTGGAAAATGTTTCCACGTCCATTACGATTCTACCCCACGACATTGCGAAGAGTTACCTACCCTTGAGAAACAGTTTGTTTATAAAAGGATCTTCATTTAATTAACATACTTCAATTTGGTTGGAATATATGAAAATGAAGGGACATAATAATGTTTGTCAAATAACGTCTTCTATAATTATAAGAAAAGTCAATTTAATGTCTGCGTCTGTCTGAATACCTGTTGCTCCTTTTAAAAATAAGAACCACTCATTCCTATAAATGAAACTTTCTGAAAACCGTAAAATTTGGACGAATAGTTTAGATTTTACAAGCGTTTTAGTTTTACAGCCCGCGCCACCAGTACCGCCACCTCAGCGATACCCCCGTATGCCTCAGACAAGCATTCAACAGGCGCGCCACTCGGCGATAGAGACGTTCCACGGGAAGCAAACGTTTTAGACTTGTCATTTTCGACTTTTATAACGTATAAAGAAGGGATGGTGTAACTTGACGAAAACACACGAGCGAAGCCGGGACAGGTAGGTTGTCTTTTAAAAATACTAAATCCACTACTGTCCTTGTGTCCTTGATCGGATTTGACGTGATGGTTCCTTACTTGTTTCTGGTGAGTAACTTAGTTTATTACCCTCTACGTGGTTAAACGAAGTTTGCAACTGCTTTTTTACAATAAAATTTATGTATTTATTTAATATGACAAATTGTAATAAAAGAACGTTTGAAAAACATCTGAAACTGTATCAGACGTGTAAGAACTATTGATGGTTTCAAATTCATTGTGGTAATGAAACACTCTGTGGTAAGATGAATATTTTATAAATGTCAAATGGAAGCTAATAATTAAAGAGAAATTGTTTCGTAAATATAAACAATATAATAAAACTTCGTGAATTGATTTATATTATTATTTTTCAAACATTTACCCATAATCAATAAATACGTTCTAGTATCGAACAGTGAGCTAAGTTTGATGATCTGTAGTACACGTATGTTGCAAGGGTTGCCTACTCAAACTACTCCAGGCAACATTCACGTTGGAAATAGCTTTCTAACTACCGAACATTGGGTACATTTCTGTACACTTGTTAACTGCCATCATATACGTATACACACAATGAAACTGTGAGTTTTAATATGCGAAGTGGATCAGGTTGTTGACTGAAGATAACCGTGATATAAATCGAAAGACTGCAATTGCTAAAGTATAATAGAAACAACCCTCTTTGTTTCGTTTAATTGAAGTCAAAAGTTCATGTTTAGCAATTATTGGAATGCCAAGTTGACTTTTACGTGCAATAGGACAGTAATATACAACATTTTTCTATGACAATTGTACCATAAAAATACGTAGTCTAAACAATAATTATCGGTGTAGTTTTACTCACGTAATGTTAAATGAAAAATCATTTCTCTTCAGACGTATAATTCTTTCGTACACTTTCGTACACTCAGAGAAAATACAGGGATCGCCTCACGAGAACACCCCTTTCGAGTTCCTGCCTGGAAAATGGTTGAGCGCGTGCGTATATTCCTAACTTGCAAACATCGTCCTCTGCTGATTCTTAACCTGACAACATTTTCCTTCAGCTTACCCTATCCGGATGTCACGAGTATGGATGTTTTCATTTCTTAGTCATCGCGTTCGAGTGATGAGCACTGATTCACCATAAAATGTTACACAAAGCAGTCAAATGTCATGACTTGTATGTGAACACTCAGCGAAAATACCGCAGACAGATGGGTTCGCGCATGAAACACATCTTTGAAGCCTAATGCTTTCTTATGTTATGAAGCGAATGTTTTTGGTTTAGCACGTAACAGTAGAGATCAGCTCATTTCAAGAGGTAAGCTCAGAGATTTTCTCATGGGACGGGCCCTATGTGTATAACATACGACCAATGAAGAACCTGGAGTCGAATTCCGGTTCTGATGAATAGATAGAAATGGAGTTGTTAGCGATCTTATCCACCATTCCTCCACAAATTCTTTTAATTGAAGTCAAATGTTCATGACTTTCAAGTGAGATTAGACGATGAATATGTAGATTCCGAAGAGTCATATTAGATCTACTGAATCCCCATGGTATATAATGCCGCGTTCTCACGGTGTCGATTAACGAGCCAACAGTTGGTTACCGATGATTGAATATTGGGGTCGTAGGGTCATTTTAGTTGATTTTAGAAACCAATGACTTTCACAATTGGCATGCCAATGAATTGCCTGCGGAGTACATTCAAGCTAACTATTGGCGTTCAATACCTTCCGCCTGTCTCCCCCTCCATTACTTCAAGGCACCTAGGAACTGGTGTCGTGTTAGCTACTACAGCGGTACTAGCAGCAGCAATGCGCTACATTGTCTGGACGGTTAAAGGTCAATTGGAGAAACCAACCTTAGTCTTCCATTCTTTGGAAGCGAACTGTTCGCTTGCTTATTGAGGTCTTAAAAACGCGGTTTATATTCCGTCATTTACATCACATCTAATATATTAGAAGATATTTTGTGATCACTATGGTCCTAATTCCTCACCTGAACGAATGCAGCATTGCCAGATCAGTTGCTTACCAAAGTCTGATAGACGAGAGATGGGGGTTAATTTGTTGTTTATAAACATGAATTCTCTATTCCATTTGGCTATGCATCATATATGTGCATCTGTTACATAATAAGGCATATCTTGCATCATGTATACAGATATCTACCAGTTCTACATACGATATATATTTTTACATGTTATGCAAACTTCTGATTAATGGTTTCGGCTTTAATAGTATCTAAATAAAAAAATTAATCTAATCTAACGGGTAATAACATCACGGTAAAAGTTTACTTCCTTGTTCAGCGCTATCAGCAGATTCATTCTAGGATGTTTCAAAATATGCGTAAATGTCGCGAGAAACCGGAATATAAAAACAAAGAAAACAGGTATGTAGGATAAGATATTTAATTGCTAGTTTCATCTTATTTTAGGTTTATGTTTTTTTAATGATGTTCATCTTAAAATATGCTTATCTCCCGAGAAACGTCGGGACCCATCAATAATTGTTATACCTTTTTTATTTTAATTCCACCAATTTACAATCAAAATAAAGAGGTAAACACGTGAACTTAAATTATTTGTATCTTTATCATTTTCAGACACTGAATTTAAATGAACAAATAATGTGTAATTTCATTGAAAAAAAATTAACATATTGAGATACACGAGAAGATGAGTCACAATTGAGCCAACCATTTGGTGCTGCTTACTAAAATATTAACACATCTTAGGGAAACACACAAATATATGCATTCCACCCACTCACTACTACGCCATAACTCTCCAAGTCCATTACTTCGTTCAAAATAAGTAAGGATTTACCTTAATATGGTGAAAGGAAAGGAGGTGTAAGTTTTTTTTAGAAATATTTAGTTAAGGATGTGTATGTATAGTTTGATCTATAATATAGCATGTGGGGGGAATATCATAATTCTCTTTTCAGTCGTACCACATGTGTGACTAATAAGGTAAAGGTCAATTGTGGTAGTGGCGACAGTTGTGTAAAACTGAGATATATCACTTTTCCTTCCATCACTGAGGACTTAAAAAAGATGTCATTACTGTGTATACTAAAAAGAATTGATAGAAATTATAAACTTTATGTTGCGTTCGATAATTTAAGTGATTATAGTGAGTCAAAATTACAACTGATGTATTTTTATCCTCCTAAACATGTTACACATGTAAGGGAAAAGTGCAACTTACAAAAACCATGGACTTTGGCGGAAAAAAGTGATGTACCTCAAATAAAGTTTCGAAAATAAAGCGTAATATTATTTTTTTAATCGCTATAATTTAACACAAGTTCAATAAACGTATGAAAGAGCACTTTCGACATAATATATTGAAAGTGTTACATTGATCTGTCACATTACTTGTAAAACCATTAACTCTCAAAATGACCCGACATTGAGTTACATCACTATTCCTCTCACCGTCTCATTTGTCTGTTACAGCCTTACTACCCGATTCCCTGACATAATTGTCAGATGAACAAATACTAATAAATTACCTCTAGAGCGTTGTGTGTTTGCTTAAGAGATTACTACTGAAAGGTCCATACACTTAATGCTTAATGCATACTGCAACAAGTAAGTCTTGGGTTTTCCAACAATGTCTTCGAGTCGGAAGAGCCATATTTTCGGGACTATTGTATCATTTTACGATCGATGTAGTTTATCTGTACTATTCTCTCACACGGAAAGAAACGGACAAGATTATTTCTTCAATTAAAATCGAGTCGTTAGAAGACAAATTGAGTCACACTATTCGGAGAGTTCTTAAAAATGTATATCTTGAAACTTGGACTGAGTATACTCCCAATTTGTTTTATCTCCCAAAAGACTTCCACAAATATTAAATATTTTTCAATTATATTTTAGGGGTCGTTATTTAAATTTTTTATGAATTTTGAAAGGTAGTAGTCAGTCCAAAAATAAATTTTTAAAATCTGCAAATATTATGTGAAATCTTTTCTTAAGATACGAAACTAAAGTGGAGGGGCTCCCGTCCAAATGTCAAAAATTAATATTTTAAGAACCACCCTTGTGAACATCCTTGACTAGTTCTAATGTTCTTATGTATGTTTTCTTACAGTCACATCAGAAAAGTTACAAAACAATATTAACTTCCCATGAAACTAAAAGGAACTTTACAATTGATCCAAACGTTCAATTCACAAATTACATAAAAGAACATCTCCACTCCATCTATCTGTAGAGTTCTCCAAATTACTGTTCCTAGTACTCCCCTAATTACAGTCCTCAACTTATCTCTCTCTGAGGGATTCATCCAAGGTGAGATAGAGAACAACCTCTTGCGTTCTCGTTTTATGGCGCGAGGAATTATGGGAACCTATCACTTTGCACTCAAATAAACAGAGACGTAACTCTGTCGGAAGCTCGGGGGCCGTGATTGGTCGCGACGTCGGGGGATTAATGCCACCTGGATTAGATCTGAGAGCGAAACTGTGGAAACTTCCATCGGACAGTCGTGAGGTATCAGCGGTTGTTGATTTGAGATGAAATAGTGCTTTGATTGCTCGTTGTAACCGGTACAAGTCGAAATAACCTAACAAGTAATAGGTATAAAGTTTTGAAGAGGAAGCAGTGTTCACGAAACTATTGTAACATCTGGACCAGTGCAGTTTATAGATTTTGGAAATATTAACATTTTCAAGCATTTTGCTAGCCGGAAATTCCTAAGGAGATTAAGGGTCGGGCCAGTCGCCGCCAAATAAGGAAAAATACCGCTACTAAGACTTCCCGTTTATTGTGTAGAGGCTGAACAGTTCCCATCTACTTCTGAAAACTGAGATGAACGCCCTCAGAGAAGAAAAGCGAGTGTGGAGGGAATCTTCCAGTGGTCGCCAAAAATAATGGTCAGCCGAACGGACGCAGTTTTCTCAGAAGGGTGACCAAGCTGATGTAGAGTGCTAGTACAGTAGCGAGGGTGTAGTCACGTGACCTCCGCTCCTGTATATATTGGGAGGATTGCAGATCGTGAGTGACTTTCAGACTAGAGACTCTGCGGAGGGTATGAAAGTACCCAGGTTATTTGAGATATGACTTGGTTAGTTTTGGTCGTCAGACCACTGAGAATTGCTGCGGTAATTCTATTACATTGCTATTAGGCGCGAATGACGTAACGTGGAACAGTTAGTTATTTCGGGATAGCAACTTGGAAACTTTTGAGATTCGGATAATCTGGGTAGATTTCCGAGTTAATTCATAACACCAGTATCTATATCTGTGTGTAATTGTTGCTTTCAGATAGAAATAAATCTGTAATAACAAATTCAACCTCATATTTATGATTTGAGAGTTTGTCTACATTTGTAAATATTCAGATCTCTATTTAATTTGAATTAAATATTTTATTGTTATTACACGAGTGTTTGATTGCTTGGGGAAACCAAGCTGGTGGCAGCGAACTCTACCATAAAGGTTGTGGTTTATGGTTGAAAACTTGCCGCGAACACCGCTTTATCCACCACCTCGAATTCTACTTGGATCGGATCGGGTTTGAACCCACGTTCCCAGAGGTAGAAGGCGCTAAGTGCGTTAGGTACTATGCCACGTAAAACTTGAACAATAATAAAATTTATTTATTTACAATTTTTTACGCTAATGGATAGGTGCGTAAGAAATGAAACATATACTTAGTGCCATTTTATCGTTCAAAACTTAAAATGTTTATGAATATATAGACAAAATATAATTGCCCTAAACCCCCACCAAAAAAAAAAGTACCATAAATGTGCAACATTTCAATATTTTATATATTTTTCTTTTTCAATATCTTTTGTATTTAATTTCATTTTATTTGAGATTCTATCAAACTATTACATATTATTTATTTTAGAATCATTATGCTAGAGTCGGCCGAATTATGATTGTTAAATTCTGATCTCCTACCTCACATTTCGTAAGCTACATTAGATATCGTCAATTCAGCTCCTCCATTTCATTTCTGGAATACCATTAGAGGCTGGAACCACACACCATACGGAATAAACGTTCAATGCCGGTGTACAGACATTTTTCTCATCTTATCTTTTCTTGACAAGTGAGTCATCTGTGGAATACACTCTCTTTGAACGAGTTGAGCGACTCATCTTAATTGTTTGCAATCTCAGGAAAATTTCCTTTAATGCCATTGGCTTATTCAAATTTCTTGCCACGGGCCCATTACTTACAAGTTCCCTTGCCGACTATATATTCAAATCATGATCCTGTACTGCTTAATTTGCACGAGTACAGCAATTTCATCATTCCTTACGACACGGATGAACAATCGATAGCTGGGCGAGTTATGACGTCATACCATCGATTGAACTGATCGAACATGCCTCTTGCCGCGCGCCAAAAGACGCGAGCTCAGAACACATGGGTCTAATCATTAGAACACTTCACATCTCTTCTTCACCTCATAATCTTCGTGCATCGGCGACTGGCCGACAATCTCGTGAGCTCAAGCCCTCGCATCTATGTTAAGGAAGGCACTCCGATCACGCTTACAGCATTCTTAAAGGACACATGCGTCCTTGTGTTCCAACTCTTCACATCGCTATTATTCACTATCTTCGTGGATCGGCAACCAGCCGATATTTTCTACAGCTCAAGCCTTTTACAACTCTACAAAAGGCAGTTGTCCACGAGTATTTCAAAATGGATTTTCGGATCAACATCGACTTTCTACATCTGCCACAACAAAGCTGATCTTCCAAGGACTTCTCATCTCATTATGCTCTCTTGGAAACCAGTATTGTATCATTGTTCTTCTTCAAATTCATAACATGTGTCATTTAACTTGTTCTTGTTAGCAATCTTGGTCCTTGTCCCTCTTCATTTCTAATTTCATCACTATTATTTCTTGTGCAGGTAAGACCTAACTTGTCTGTACAGCCGGGATTTCCCAATGATGCACAAACTCTACTAGAAGATATGGGATAACGTTCGGTCAGATGAAAATGGCGACGAATCGAACCCGGGACTTCTGCAGTGATCACAGGGGTGTTAACCACTACACCACCCGTTCGCCTTTGACAACTGCTCGTCGCCATTTTCACATAACTGAATGTTATCTTTTAGTATTGACCATTAAATTGATTGTCTCCTGAAAAATCCATATACTAGTCTTATGTCATCCAATTAACCCAGAAATTACTTCAATAACATATATGCGAAGATTTCACATTCTTTCCTCTTATATTTTTGAATATGTGTGCTCGCTTGCGTAATAACCCAGATAAAATTCTTATTGAATGCAAACCGTTTCTACATGAATCATTATCTGACAGAAACATCATCATTAATCATGTTACGTCGAATGAAAATGGGAACGGGACCGGGGTTCAAACCCGGGATTTTGAGCTTTACGCGCTCATGCGCCTACCGACTGCGCCATCCCGTTCGCCTCTCGGGCCCGCTCTCGGATTAATCTGTTACCTGGCGGTGAGGTTCACCGCAATCTAAGAGATTTCTATGTTTGTGAACCAGAAATGGAAAAATACTACCCAAATAAAGTACTTCCTAAGGGAGTCGCCTCAGATGAGGAGTTTAGTCTCTACGAGACCACCTCAGAGGTCTTTGGGTTTCACAAGTTGAATGAGAATGGTAGACGGGCCCGAGAGGCGAACGGGATGGCGCAGTCGGTAGGCGCATGAGCGCGTAGAGCTCAAGGTCCCGGGTTCGAACCCCGGTCCCGTCTCCCATTTTCATTCGACGTAACATGATTAATCTGTTACCTGGCGGTGAGGTTCACCGCAATCTAAGAGATTTCTATGTTTGTGAACCAGAAATGGAAAAATACTACCCAAATAAAGTACTTCCTAAGGGAGTCGCCTCAGATGAGGAGTTTAGTCTCTACGAGACCACCTCAGAGGTCTTTGGGTTTCACAAGTTGAATGAGAATGGTAGACGAGCCCGAGAGGCGAACGGGATGGCGCAGTCGGTAGGCGCATGAGCGCGTAAAGCTCAAAATCCCGGGTTCGAATCCCGGTCCCGTCTCCCATTTTCATTCGACGTAACATGATTAATCTGTTACCTGGCGGTGAGGTTCACCGCAATCTAAGAGATTTATATGTTTGAGAAACATCATCGTGTCGTCATTCAGTGTTTCCACTTCTTGCACTTTACGAACCTCTTATTCTGATACATCCCTTTCATGATACGCACGTTATCCTTTGGTATAAGTTATCCAAAGTTATCCTTTGGTATACTATTATACTTATAACTAAATCGTCCATCTTCCCCAGCATGAAATATAAATAAGTTGGGTAAATCAAATAATGAAAATAAACCGTCGACTCTTTGTTAGTTTTCTGTTCGTACCGTGGAATACTTATCCGTCATAATTTTGATGCGTACTAAATACTACCAAATAATAATTTATAGAGTATCTCCAGAAATATTCACAGAAAAGGTTTAAAATTACAATAAAGAAAACTTTTTTTTTAATTTTGATATTCACTCAATGATTTGAATTGTTTAATTGTAATGGCTTTGGATTATTTTCAATTGTGTGGTATATTCTAACATACTTTATACGTTTATCAATATTAACGTTTTTCTGAAACTACACACCATTAACTTATACCAAAATATTTTAGGTAGAAAAAAAGGTATCTATGTTATAAGCCAATATTATAAAAATTTTGAAAAATCTTTTTATTCTTTACAATTGTAGGTGAAAAGGATTTACTTCCTTTTAGTTGATAACTAATATCTTTCCGTAATAGTGTAAGATATTTTGACGGTATATTTTAAGATAAACAAGATAACTGCTTTGTTAAGCAAGCGATCACTGAATGTTTTCATTTTTAGTTTTAATTTCAAACTGTAAACCATAGCATTAAAATAAACATGAATATATACAACACTCACACCTCAATTTTTGATTTATACAGATTATCTATATTACGTTACTACATTACATTCAAACAGCTGAAATTTTCTATTATAAATAGAGGTTTCCCAAGTAAAATCAAAATAAATTTTTCAAAAACACAAAAATTTTATCAATATAACAATATATTTTGTTGAAATTATTATTTTCGAAATGATTGAAGTTCACGTGAGCAAGAGACATTTTGAGGAAGTGACGCTTGACGTGAATTAACTATTGATGCGTTCCCTATAGAACGAAAGGACAAGGGTCAATGACGGAAGAGGTTGCAGCCGATTGAGCAGAACTAATTTTTTGGATCACTAACTCCACGACGACATCGAGTGCCTGGCAAACAACGGGTAGCTCTGGCGCTCCGTTGTAATTGCGAGAGACAAAGGAATACCAAGATGATAATGATGATAATAATAATAGTAATAATAATAATAATAATAATAATAATGAATACGATGATATTAATAAACACTTACAAACTGCGTATGACTACGTGAAGGATTATTTACTTATATACTCCCGGAAGCAAGCAAAGGGACCATCCTATTAATTCCGATCAAGGGTCCTCAGGTAGTGACGGAGTAACATTTATGATACCCCAAGGCAAAATCATGATATGCGTTCCCTAACAAAAAAAGATAAATTCCATAGAATACAAAGAAAAGTTATTTAACACGTAAGTACAATTATCAATGTAAGTATCAATTTCAAGTTAATAAATTAAAAAATACGAAGGTTGGATGTTGTAGAAAAACTTAAAAAAGTGAGAAATCTGAATTGTTTTTCTAGAGAATAAATAAGTTAAGCGCCACAGCAATATATATATATATATNTTTCTTTAGAAAAACAATTCAGATTTTTCACTTTTTAAACTGTTTCTTCTACAACCAACTTTCGTTTTTTTAATTTATTAACTTGAAATTGATACTTACATTGATAATTGTACTTATTTGTTAAATAACTTTTCTTTGTATTCTATTGAATTGATCTTTTATATACACACCTCAATTTCTATGTTCAACTTACCTAATATTTCTACAAAATGAGTCCAGGAGCTTCCTCTGCAATTGTACTCCAAGTTTGGTATTGTTGTATTTCTTTTCATTCTCCCCTCCCTACTTAACAATACAAAGCTTACTTAATGCCATCGTGAAATCCACGATGAATATTCATACAACAATACCAAACCTGGAGTACAATTGCAGAGGAAGCTCCTGGACTCACTTTGTAGAAATATTATAGATATGTTGAACATAGAAATTGAGGTTTGAGAGAGAAAATTTGCTTGTATTTCCTAGCGATATATCCATTAAGTGGGAAGAGAAAAGAACTATTACTTCAATACAATCCTTAAAATAAAAAGAAATTTCGGAGCCGAAAAAACAAAACTATTATAAGCAGAAATAACGAATGGAATTCACTGAAATATTTTCACATATTTTAAGAATATTTTGAATGATTTGACAGAGGTTTATGACTGACCAATGGCTTAACAGTCATCAACTTGTGAGAAAGGGGTGTATGTTTTTATAATGGACAAAAATCCCTATTTTGTATAAGTGATTAAAATTTCCCTCAAATGTCTCATAAGGCGGACATCCGAATTTCTATTTGTGATTAGGTACCAAACTTCAATAAACCTCCCTCAACGAATGAATAACATACATGAGAATAAAAGTCGAACAAGTAAAATATAACAATTCTGAACGGAGCATTTTGGAAGAGAGACATGTTCGGCGGCGCCTATTTGTCCATCCCGTCTCGTAAGATGTTGCAGATGAAAGACGCCATTGCATGCAAAGAGAAGTAATCAAGATGACAAAATGGGTGCGATAAAGTGTGGATGGAAGCCTTCAACATTCAAGAAGTATCTCCAACGTCGTAGTTCTTAAATCTAGACTAGAAGACTCCATCGTGTAAATGCATACTAGAAAGGAAGAGGAGAAGGGTTATGTTCAGAAAGTATCATAGTATTCACAGTTATATTAAAAAATATATTCATTAAGTTATGTTGTGAAAAGCTCCCATCCTGATTGGGGTTTTTGAACTTTACAAAAAAAAAGGTCCATGGTACTACTGCGTGGTGCACGCGGACCACGTCTGAAAAATATTATCACCGAATTCCAAAACTATGGGCCTTTTTTTCTTCGTAAAGTGACGGACATTTGTTTTGTGTATGTTCGGTAATGGTCAGATGGAGGAGCAGATTTCATGGTTTACCTCATTATCAACCATTTCAATATTGGGACAATATTCAATATATTTTTGGTACTCAATATATGATTCGTTTTTACTTTGTCCTACACGTATGTACTAGATATTGTAATCGAGAAACTTTTTGATCCCCAGATTAATAAATAATAATAAACTTTATTGTCGAAAAAGCGGTTCCAAACTGCGGACAATAAACTAATGTTCTCTCCGGTAGCAAGCAAGGGACCACCCCTCCAATTTCGATCAAGGGCCCTAAGGCAGAGGCAGATTTAACATTTCATCATACACCTAACGATAAAAAAT
The DNA here is from genome assembly GCA_002313205.1 of Laupala kohalensis. Lineage (NCBI taxonomy): Eukaryota > Metazoa > Arthropoda > Insecta > Orthoptera > Trigonidiidae > Laupala > Laupala kohalensis. The sequence goes on from NNCF01126451.1 coordinate 1,814,630, forward strand.
AGTTCGACACATGTTATAGTATCAAAAAATACCAACAAATATTGTATTTAATAACACAAAAAAAAGTCATTTCACAAGTACGTAATATTATCAAACTATAAATCATTCGGAAAATATTTTTGATAATTCGTAACTATTAAATATAAATTCGCTAATAATTATTTCAATTGATACCGTCCCTAGACAAGAGCCTAGCGAGTCTTTATAAAAAATCCACCTCTACCCGAAGGAAAACCGAAGAAAAAACCCGGGCCAGGATGGGATTTTACCGAAAATATTCCTTTTGAGGTTCCTTAAACCCTAATCTGAGTTTGATGTTCTTCCTTCTGTCCACCTAACCGCAGCGAAAAGTTGTAACTGCACATTCTCTAGAAGCTCTTCAATCTCAAGAAAATTTCATTCCAATTCCGAAGAATAATTTTTAAAATTTTGCACATTTTTTTTATATTGACTCCAATTATTAAAAAACGTTCATAGTATTATCTTCAAAACACTTTGGTAAAACGGAAACTAAAGATCTGTGAACGATAAAATAAATAGGTAAACACAAAACTGATCACAAATACGAAACTGCACCTAATGTACCACAGGATTTAAGATATTGATATGACAGATGTCACAAAAATACTCAATTAACTCCAACAATATTTTATAAAATTTGCAAGTACGTAAGTAAAGGACAACTTTAATTTATCAACTAAATAATAAATATATTTAAATACTTTTATAAGTACTAATTTATTCAAATTATTTCTTTTCTTCTTCTTTTAATTTCACCATCTGTTACACCTTATATCAATAATCGGAGAATGAAAACGTTCTTAGAAAATTGAATGTTCTGATGAATTTTTCATGAATAATACATATTGCGCTGGTCTGTTTTCATAGAGAACACATAAAGAACACATTTTCACTTCCTCATATTGAAATAATCGACCGGAGATGTGGTCAGGCTTAAACAAATCTCGTTCTTACATCATCTTCCAGTTGTTATGATCCAGCAAATTTTGTGGTATTTTATGTCTTCCTACTCTTTCCATTTGACCTTATCTCTTTCGTTGTATTCTATCAGTTTTCTTTTAGTATCTACTGCCCTATTCAAATGTATCATCCGCTGAATTTAAAGGTCAATGGAAACTAAACCGCGACACTAACAGAAATACTAATCCACAATATTTTTCTTCGGTTAAAACTTTGTCTTATTAACTTTTACTGCGGTACATTTTGCTCTATGACTCGCTTTTAAATTTGTTTACTAATTTAGACCAGAATAGTATTATTTATTATAAGAAGTTTCACCTTGATAAAATCGTTTGTTTTATCTAAAACATTTTTTCTCGTGCAGAAAGAAGAAATATTGGAAAATTTCGTGGGGGAACTAAAATCAATCTAATTTTCCTTAATTTGTTATGGAATTTTATTTATCATAGCAAGTACACGTGCGTCAAAGAACTTCTGCGTCAACGTACAGTATTGAGACAGGACACCGATCAAGGGCATTATTGAACATGTACACATGAGACTATCCCTCCCTGACATCTCAAAAATGTAATATTTGTGTTCGTTATTCGCGAAATTTCTATCCGATACTCTGAGGGAGCATCCTTACTTCTTTCATGGTGATACATTTAAAAATATTAAAGTTACGAAATATAGAAAGTGCGTCGCTAATTTTGAAAACACAATCAGTGTTAAATAAAGCACAATTGAGATATGTAAATGGGAAAGATTCTAAGTGCCAAAAAAGTTTCTTTTACGAAAAACGTTCTTCGTGGTGACACCAAAGCTGTGGTAATCTATCTTCTGTTGATAGTTTAATAGCTATGACGGTCGTCTCAATAAAAGACGGGGGAAATAAATATTATAATTTATTTATTTTGTTATTACTTTTTCAACAATTTGTAATATAACTGGGCAAAATGATGGAAATCAGACGTGACACACACAGTTGTTTGGTATTTGGACCAGCTCTTTGGAAATGACGGGTGTCATTTCAAACATTCTCCATATTTTAAATATTTTGTACTTTAAACGATTTCAACAGAAAACCTCTCCATATTTTAATTATTTGGCAGTTTCAATAGTTTCAACGAAACACCTTACATTTGAATAAAAGTATCATTGGTTGCAACATTAAACACATAATCTATAATTTTTCATTATCAATTATGGTATTTAATGTTTTTTTTTTTTGTGTTTCGCGTAGAAACATGTTTTTGATACTAAGTAAGTTTCCCAATCCTCAAATATTTCTCGTCCAAATAAGATGATACTTCTTGAATACTTCTTGAATAAATAATTAAAAATTACGACCTTTTATGGGCGAATAATATTATATTTTCTGTGAAGAACTAACTACGTTTCAACTTGGATTAAAGTCGTCGTCAGGTGATCAAATAAATCCATGTCGACAATGGCTTAAATCCAATTTGAAACGTAGTTAGTTCTTCACAGAAAATATAATATTATTCGCCCATAAAAGGTCGCAAGTTTTTAATTAAATCATATAATGGACGTTAATCGTAGTAAAGTGGATACTTCTTGAGATGTTTTGTCGTTTGTTTTCTCAATGATGTGAATGTTCCATCCCTGTCGGTGGCGTTGCGTTCTGCTGGTGAGTGGGCGTTCCTACCTCGGGGAGCAGACGCGAGCCGCACTTCATTTATCTCTGCCACCCACGCCACGCGCGCCGCCATGGTGGGAGCCATGCGTTCTCGCGAGGACGGCCTTGTCTCATACTGCGCTACCATGCCTCACAGTCCTAAAGGTCGTGGCCGCGTCCGTGTGGAAAACATTCATTCAAGAGAAATGGTTGCATCTTCACACGTTTACAATGAAACCGACCTCCGTCTATATACAAAAGTTGTTCCGGGACTATTTAAGGGAGAAAATTATTATCTAGATGTGTAATGCTTCAATTACAACGCAAGATTAATTGTTATTATATTGAAACCATAAATATTAGTACATGGTTAATGATGAGCTTTTTTATTTTAATCTAAATTCCGTGACGGACGAAATGTGCACGGTGTTATTTATCTTAATTTCTTATTCTTCTTAATAGGCTCTACAACATCTCTCTTGATGTTTTGGCCTGCTCCACAACAGCTTTCCATTTCTTTCGGTCTTGCACCAATACGGGCCAGTGCGTGATTCCAAGTTTTTTGGTGTTTTTCAATACGTGTTCCCGCCACCTAGTCTTCGGTCTTCCTCTCTTCTTCTTTTTTTATGCATGGTACCAGTTATAGATTTTTTTCACTGTTCTCTCATCCTGCATTATATACAGGTGGCCAAACCAGTCAAGACTGAGTGCTATTATACGGTTTATTATATTCTTTGGCTTGATGAGGATATCATGTTCTTTGAGAGTCCACGTTTCTGCCAGATATGTTACTATGGGTCTTATGACAGCTTGGTAAAGTCTAGGCTTTGCACTTTTTGAAAACAACTTACTCTTGAATAGTTCTATATTAGCAGAGTAAGCTCTATTACCAGCTGCAATTCTCTCGGAAATCTCTTCTGCGATGGAATTACTTCGATTCAAAATTGAAACCAAATATTTAAAGGAACTGATTGTTTGGTAGTTCTCGTTATAAAATTCTTCTTCTTGTGAGATAGTTTCACGAGTTTTACGTTTCATGTATTTGGTTTTTTTGTTGTTTAATTTGTAATCCAAATGATAATGATTCTTCCTTCAGGAGTTTAAAAACGTCTTCTGACGATTTTTTTGCTCTGTGCTGTCAGCAAAACATCGTCTGCATAGGCGACACATCGTTTTAATCGGGTTGTTATAATTCCTTTAATGTATATGGATTTTAATATTACATCTAAGGTAATACTGAATATTGTTGCAGACGGAGGGTCTCCTTGTTTAACTCCATATTCCATTGAGAATTCGTCACTCATTTTGTTGTTAATCTTGACTTTGGCCTTGGTGTTAGATAGAGTTAGTTGTATCTATTTCCTCAATTTTGCTGGTACTTTGTATTTTCCCAGTTTTTCGAAGACTTTATTTCTTATAACTGAATCAAAGGCCCGGATATAATCAATAATTTATCTTAATTTACGACGCATATTTCCAATTAACTTCAAGGGACAGTCGATAAAAGGTCAAGGGAGAGACATATAAAAGACAGCGAGAGGTAAGTTGAAAAATTGGGAAATTTATGTTGTTGAAAGTTGAGTTTTTATAAATATGTTGAGATTAATTTTCGTAAGTGCCCAATAAATTTTTAAAATACCTAGAATTTTATTTATTATTATTCAATAAATATATTATCTTAAAATATGCATCAGGGAAGTATTTCCTCTCATGGCTGTGCGGTTCATAGTCATACCAACACAACCATTGACTCGGAATCACCTCTGTAGATAGGAACGCTAGAGGACAAAACCTGTTTAGCTGAGTATTATGGAGTTGAGCAAAAATATTTATTATTGAGCTTCTAGAATTGAGTTGTGGTTGGTGAGTGGAAAACGAAAAACAAAACGGGTAGAAAGTAAGGGCTAGAAAGGTGTGTACCTACAGGGGTGGGATCAACACCACCATCCCCCAAACAATGTCATGTGTGTTTACAAATATTTCTAATCATATTCACTTACAATATGTGTGTGTGTTAGACACCCCTTCGCCCCCCTTCGAATAAAATCCCGAACTAGAAGGATCGTGGTATGAGGGCATCCACTGCGCGAGCGGTGGAAAACAATCTCTAGAAAATAATTTAAAAAGATTTTATTAATAATTAAAGCAATGTGGAATTGTACGTACTGCTAGCTGCACTCGCAAGGAGAGAGGTTGGTTTATACGACACTACATACGCCGGGACATAGTTGACACGAGAGAGAGTAGTAATAGAAACAGAGACGAAGTACAGGGATATTTAAATAAAATATGTTTAATACTACCTGCTGTGCGGTAAAGAATAACCGGCACAGAAGACAAGATACTGAGAGACACCCATATTGCTATAGCTAAGGGGACGGGTGACCAAGGTCAAAGAAAATGAAATATGTACTCGCAAACTCATATAAATTTAACCACGTTTAAATGCCGACAAAGAACTTTTCAGTTTTGAAAATTTGCTACGAAACTATTGGTTGATCGTGAACTCCAAATTTTTGTATATCTTTTTATGTGTTAACAAACATGAAGAGAAAACGAATATCAGTTGGACATCTGTGGAGCAACGATAGGATCCACACGTTTCCTAATGCAGTGGCGTTCGCAAGGGGGTGCTCGAGGGGCTCAAGCCGCCTCCTCAAAATAGAAATTACTCATTTTTTGAGGAAACAAAGTATTAAAAGTAGAGAAAAGAGTAGGTATATTCATAAATTTTAACAATTTTCTGACATAGCTACTACATAATTAAATATTTTCAAAATGTAATACATGGACTGCCAAGCTTTAGCACTCATAGGTCATTTGGAGGTTGAAGCCCCCTCCCAAGATATTTTCTGTGTATTTCCTATCATTTTTCCTGGATCATTTTACCTTTTATTGCATGTATTTGTAGTAAAATAAGATTTATATTTCATCAAATAATAGTATTTCATAATTAGGAATGTTTTTTTTATCCGGTACATTTGTCGATGCTCTCTCTCTCTCTCTCTCTGTCTCTCTCGATTTCTCTTACAATCACACTTTTGCACACACGAGAACACTGACACGAAAGGAAGAGAAAATATTACACTCATTCCAAACGAGACATGATGTTCTAAAAATCCATTACTTAGTGGAATTAAATTTACTAGCCTCTTCAGTATATTAAAACAACTTCATAATGTTACTAGAATATTTATAGAATAATGAAATAAATAAAGAATATAAGCGATAAAAAATAAATTTAAAAAACTTCGCTACGACAAACTCAATAATTCTGAAAATAAAATTTTAATTTTGTAATACCAAAATACTATACATTAGAAGAACAATATTTAATTATCCAAACTAATTGATTTATACCTAATTGATTCATCAAAAGGGGTCTAGACCATTGATATATGTGTAAGTAGTGATGTGCCAGTGATGATATAAGTGAATTAAAACTAAATATGTGATTGTTAAGCAGTAGATAAATTTTGTTAATTTGGATTATAGGATTGGATTGGATATTAGGTGTTATAGGTTAGATTGGATATTAGGTGTTATTGGTTAGATTGGATATTAGGTGTTATAGGTTAGATTGGATATTAGGTGTTATTGGTTAGATTGGATATTAGGTGTTATAAGTTAGATTGGAAATTAGCTGCGTGAAGTTGCGTAGCAAGATACGTAGTACACGTTTATGTCACGACAGTAATCTGTTAATGGACGATATTAAGGACCTGATGAACTCAGGTTTTAGCAGTTAATATAATACAGTATAACATAAGAGTTAAATTTATTTTTAGAAGATGTTACACATATTCTAAAGTTTTTAATGTATCCAAATGACGTCAGAGGAACAGATTACTTCTGTGTAACTCTCGCATACACATGCGGACGAAGTTGCGTTTTTCGCGTCTGCAATACAAAAGAACTGTGAGTTCTCTCCCAAGAAAGCACGTAATATATCACTGTCCTGACGGGACCAGGAATAGGATCGAGTACGATCGATCGACTACTGAGATTCGATACTGTTCTCAATGACGTAATACGTGCAATACCCTTCTTCAAGACTATTCGTGGTATTTGGAAGAATATTATATTTTAATTAAAATAAATAAAACTAATCGTTTCTCTTGTTTCGGTTTGAATCGCAATTTGAATATTAAAAAAAATTATTTTTACACATTTTTTCCGCGATTTTATTTATGCGATGTTGAGGGAATCGAAATATTTAAACTGTTTGCCATTTGCTTATTCGTTGTGGTTTCAAATAGAAAATGTCCGTAAGGAACTGAATATTTTCGTTTCTTAAGTAGTCTTGAACTCAGTATGCTTAAGAAAAATATCCTTTTCAATGATTATTCAAAATAAATGTACAATAGTTTACTTTCAACAAATAAAAAAGTTTTGAAAAGTAATGCAATATCTATTCACATTTTCGTTTTCCATCTGATGCAATAAAACGTATTATTGAAGTAAAATATTCATACAATATATTCAAGAGTCAAGGGACGCTTTTTTTATTTATTAAACGGAATATTTGGAAAAATAATTAAGTAAGCAATAATTGTATGAATACTTCTAATTTTTTTCGAGAACGGCATGAATAATGTTGACGACACTAATATAAGAGAAATAAAGATGAAAAAGCAACCTAAAAAATTTCCCTTTCTGAGTGGAATCATTTGAGTAGATTTTTGATACAGTAAAACACAAATATTATGGATTTCACGGAATGAATCTTGGATGTTTACTACGCGGGAATAATAATAATAATAATAATAATAATAATAATCATATTCACATCTCTACTGGCGGGCAGATTCCAGAACCATTGTGAGAGAAACCGTCTGATTGAGGAGGAACAAAAAGGATGTGCCCGGGGAACTTGGGGATGTAAGCACCAGCTGACAATTGATGCTGCTATTCTCCGGCAAGCTAAACTCGAACAGCGGAACCTGAGTATTGGCTATATAGATTATGCGAAAGCATTTGACTCAGTGTCCCACGACTGGCTATTGAAGACCCTTGAGATCTATAAAGTAGTCCCTGATATTAAAGCATGCCTTAAAGCACTGATGACGACATGGAAGACGAACATCTATGTGGGTAACACGCACCTGGGGGAGGTGAACATTAAAAGGGGAATCTTCCAGGGAGATTCAATCTCACCCTTGTGGTTCTGCCTGGCAATGAATCCTTTGTCAGTGCTGTTAAACTAGGAACAAGGTGGATACCAACTGAAGAAAGGCTGTAGGAAAGTGTCTCATCTGTTGTTTATGGATTATTTGAAGCTGTATGCCGAAAACCACCAGAGCCTATGGTGTCTTATAGATACAACCAAACGATTCAGTGAAGACATTGGAATGACGTTTGGACTTGATAAATGTGCAATCATTACCATAAAACGTGGGAAGGTAGTCGCCAAAAGTCACCCGGGATGTGAGCTTGCGGAACTTGACCCAAAGGATGTGTACAAGTATCTTGGGATCCCCCAAAGCGGATCAATGAATCACACCCAACTGAAGTCCCTATACCATGCAAAATATAAGAAGAGAGTCACAAAAGTATTGAAAACGAAGCTATCCGGCAGAAATGTAATCACTGCAATCAACACGTGGGCAGTGCCAACGCTGACCTACTCATCCGGGATAGTTAAATGAACAACAACCGATCTGAACAATCTAGATCGTACCACCAAAAGGTTCTTAACTAAATTCAGGTACTTGCATCAGAATTCCTCACTCCAACGCTTGTATCTCCCCTGTAAAGAGGGGGGAAGAGGGCTTCTCAATATTAAGAAAATGTGTAGGGCCGAAGAAGAGAAGCTGAGAAGAGGTCGGAGGTCCTCGAATGATAGTATAATCCAAGCAGTAAGAGAAGAAGATTTTGGATACACTCCCCTCAACCTAGCCGCAGAACTGCCGGAAGACGTGATGCAAGAAGAAGGAGGCGTAGACCCACGGAGTAAAGCACTGCACGGAAAGCTCCCAAGGTTCTTGGAGGAACCTGGACTGGATATGAAAAAATCCCAGGATTGACTAGATTACCCAGAAACTGAGGGATTCCTTATGGCCATCCAGGATAGAGTAATAAGAACGAAAAACTACGAAAAGCATATCTTACGGATGGATGTCCAGGATAAGTGTAGGAAATGCGGAGGACCGGGTGAATCCATTGAGCATGTTATGGCTGGGTGCCCATTACTTGCTAATAACGCCTACCTCTGCAGACATAATCAGCTTGCCAAAATTGTTTACCAAGAACTGGATTTTAAGTATAATATGCTGCAGAGAGCTACAACATCACCGTATTATAAGTATACCCCACCACCAGTGTTAGAGGGAGACGGTGTTATCATGTACTGGAATAGACCGGTGCTGATGGATCGAACCATCGATTTTAATAAACCAGATTTAGTTGTGATTAACGCCGGGGTGAAGACAGCAACATTAATTGACATCGCCGTACTTCTCACTCACAATGGCATTAAAACAGAAGGAGAGAATAAAAGTAAATATCAGGAACTGGCAATACAAATGAAAACAATCTGAAAGCTGGACAAAGTAAACATCTATGCGATAGTGATTTCGGCTGAGGGTGTGTTTCCAAAGACTTTTCCAAAAACCCTGGCAGATTTAGGACTCCCCACGAACATAGCTAGAAGAGGTCAAAAAACAGTCGTATTGCAAACGTGCCATATAGTTAGAAATTTTTATCGTTTTAAACTATAAGTACATACTATTTGTCAAGTTTAGTGGAATAGTGAAACAGGTGTTGCAGGGATGAAATGGGTAATAACGGATCAGGCTGAATTGTCTTTCCTAAAGTAAAGCCTGGCCAAAAATAAAATGGCAGGTGAATAATATCCAGCGACAGGGCTGAGTATTAGAGAAATGTCGAAATGATAATGATAATAATAATAATAGTAATAATAACAAAACTAGAATCAAAATGAAATATGAATATTATATTTCTGAATTACACCGGCCACACACTTTCGGATTCTTGATTCGCAATTCAGAACAGGTTTCCGATTCAAGAAACCTAATGGAGCAAAGCATCTCGTCCGATTCGAAAAAAACTCCCACTCATACCTACCTTAGTTTACACTTAGAATCGGAAGAAATTGATGCAGCCTTACCATACCACCATTCTTGCAACCCAAATAAGTAAATCTAATAAGAAACAATGTTGAGTTAGACATCCCTTAAATGCGCAACAAATCCAAATGCAAATATATTCTTTATTAATAATAATTGTTTGACAAGCTTTATTAATAATCAAACGCTTAACGTTACAACGAGCATAGGGAAAATGTAAAAAAAGGGACGATGAGAATCTTTTCGCTGTATCAAATAGAACAAAATAGACAGGTGTCATTATTTTCAAAAAGTGTATTTACTCCAATATGATCACCGTTACTGCCCACGAAGCATTTCATCCCTGCTTACACAATATTGTCCGGAAAGACAAATACATATATACTGTACCGTATACATTTATTTAAATATTATTTTGTACTTATTTGCTTTAGCCCAGCTTCACTTTCCTCAAAATATATAATACTGGGAACGACGATGTGGAATAAATATTCGGTTCTCACCGAATGATAATTTCCGGGTTTGCGTAGCAGTTTCAATGATATCCACGGAAAGCGTTGCGTTTGAAATTCCTATTCGGAAAGAAACTGAATTAATCATTTCAAAAGTAAATGTTCCAATCCTTTAAAATGTAAGTCAGTAAGATGACTTCCGGAAAACTTAACGTATGTCTGTGCATTTCTTATCCGTACGTATGTCTCGTGCATGTCTTATCGTACTTTCGATTGTAGGGTGAGTGCGGGCGTTCTGTTTCGAAATCCTCATTCGGTCTGCTAATTCTTAAACCAGACTTGTGTAGATCGTCTAGAACTCGACAGATCGCTTTCCAAGGAACAATCAAAGTCTACAAAATTACTCGTCGATGTGTCGATGAAGTGGTTTTTAACTAAGAGCTCTTGATTATAGCTGATGTGAACTCTCATCCCGAACATAACGGCACTAACTTAAAATATTTCCCTTTAATTTTCCATCTCATTGTCGCAAAGTGTTCGAATGGAATGTTGCAAAACCAAGTTCAAGTAAAGTGGGGAATTTCTAAAATATCTCTGTCCCTGGAGAATGGAGGAAAGAGTGTCCTATAAGTGACAATGTTTTTCTTCTTCCTCTTCCTATCCATCATCGAAAGCGGAAGTGGCTGGCGAACTTCTGTTGCACTACCGTTAAGAGAATCGAAGCGCTAAAAGTCTATATCCCTGTGAGTTATTGCACGAATATCGAAGAAAGTATCTTTCTTTCGTCCCCCTCCCCCATAGTGACCTTGGGGAAATGCCCTGGAGCTTCTCTTTCCCTTCCAATACCTAAATCTAAAATTTCATTGAAATAGGTCGAAATCCTTTAAAATTAGGGTAGCGTGGGATAAAGAGTCGCACTTTTCCAGTGTTTCACTCGGACGAGACATTATCATGCCTATTCAAAAGAAAAAAAAAATTTATCCAGCACTTCATATTGCCAAAACTTTGCAAACATGATATTCCTGATCTTTACCCCTTGAGCAACATTATCCACGTACAGATAAGAAGAAAAACGCACATAAAGAAAATAAATGTCGAATAGTAATACAGTGCATGAAAACAATTTTATATCGCAATATAATTATTAAAGTGGAAAACAAATGTTCCAAGCAATTGACAAGGGAAAGTTACCTTGCGACGAAAAGTTTTAATTTCGAAGATGAGGAAAAGAACGAGCGACAAAACTTAAGATAATTATACGATGTTTTAAAAATGTTCATTCTTAAATCTTGTAATTATTAAATAAATAAATAGAAAAACTCATTCCGTAGAATGTTTTGTTTGGTGGAAAATTCATGTTGAAGTAATGAATACTTGGAACTGATATTATCACCTAAGTTTGTAGTCGAAAAAGCAAACAATTTGTTCGGAATAAAAGAACACAGAATAGAATTGATACGTTTATAATATTTTTCAAACGATTTTTGTGAAGATAAATTTTTAAGTGACTGGAAGACGAAATTTGCATTGGACTGAACGCAAACCTATGTTTTGCTACGATTTGTTTATGAAGTGTTGGCTATGCTTACCCCTGCTATCAACTAAACGGACAGTACGTTCCACGGAACATTAGGTTTCGCGATTCGAGCATAATTGTTGAATGGCGATCACATTTCAATAGAAATTCCTTTACGGTTTAGGGATAGTTTAACTTCATATCAAGATCAATCACATTGAATTTCCACATCCCAATTACCATTACACCTCAACATTCAGACTGACTTCCAGGCCAACTCAGCCCGCTGTTAAATGAGTACTGGGTGTATGTCGGAGTCAAACAGGTCCGAGCAAGATCTTCTCCCAGTGCCTGAAACTAATGATTGGGGAGCTCTAACCTCCGTCTACCCTTTGGACACCTTTAGAGCCTATCTAGGGAAAGTTTCAAAAACTTCAAATATTTCGAATTTTATCATCAAAGAAATATGATTTTTTCTGTGACTCTGAGTTTATATTTTCTGAAACATAACTGTTCCGTTATCAAAAATATTTGGAACTGCTCACCAGGTTAATGTACAATATTTTAACCCATGATTTTCAACAGTTTTTTTTAAGGAGGGACTATTCCTTACTTGTTACTCCTGTATAAGTCATACCCAAGCTGCCGCAATGATTTGTTAATTTCTATTATGACTCTATTCACCTGATAAGTTAGTCAAAATTTTACATATTCCTGCTCAGTTTTTGAGAATTTTGGCACAGTTGTGTTAATTCTTAATAATAGTTAAGAATAAATTTGTATTACATTTTCTTCTTCCATTAAAACAAAATACCGCAGAAAGATTAGAACTTAAGTAATAATACTGTTAAAATTTTTGGGGAGTGAAATCATTCGCGGGTCACCGCTCTAACCGTCGATCTCCAATCCATAGATGAGTGAACATTTTCACAACGGTACATTTGAGATCCGAGCTGCACGGCCGATGTTGCAACAGGTGGACTGCTGATTCACTTCTACTTCCCCCTTCCTCCTCCCCCACCTGTTGCTGCGGCCATCGCTCTGGCTGAGCTTTCGCAACGATGACGTCACGGCATCTCCGTTGCCCTTGTTTCGGCCAGGGCCAGTCTGACACAGGTGGTCACTTTCTATCTTCTTTCCATCTTTATTTATTTTTAAGAATTTTCCCAATTGATTCAAAATCCCATCGTACGAACGTTTGCTCATACTTCGAGATTAACAATATTTCGTTCTTTGAATAAATAAAAGCGTGAGGCGCTATCTGTAGCAAAATCGATCCTTTCAACACATTAATCTACTGCTGGGTACGTTTAGCCTCCTATATGCGAGACATATTAGAAAGTACCCCATGCTTTTATTTAGGCGAAGAACAAAATATTATACATCTCGAAATATGAACAAATGTTCGTACGCTGGGTTATTTAATCAACCGGAAAAAGTTTTTAAAGAAATTTATTTTTTATTTTTAGTGCGTTTCTAATAAAAGCTTTTTTTAAAAAAAATTTATACATTTTTTTTTCAAATATTTTGTTCTTAAAAGAACTCTTATCCAAAATAATTCAATATAACATCTGCGACGGCATCAGGTTCGTAACGTTTCCTTGAATTTTAACTCATTTTCGGAAGAAGGTAGTTACGTTAGACAACTTACTGCAAGATTTGTTTACATACATACTTTGTAACAATTGAGCTAAAATAAAAATTCAAAGCGTTGCGTTGGGCGCTATCTGTTGTAAAATCGATTCGTTTAACTCACATCGGAATAAGCTTATTAAGGCTTGTAGCCAAGGTTATTTTCATGTAATGGTATCGTGATCATCTATTGTCATACAAATCACACCTATCTGTGTAATTTACGCTCGATTGAAAACTTGGAAATGGGTGTAAATCGAATTGCAAGATGTTTTAACATACATGCATACACACATACAAACAAACACATTAACATGTGAAGATTATAAAATCTATTTAAAATTAGAAAGTTATGTTGGCTGGATAAGGAATTTTTTCTGTTCAGAACAAATTACTGACAGACCGGAACCGGGTACAGACAGAGCCATTGCTTTCTGTGTGTCGGAACTGATATTATCATTCGTAATAGAACAGTACCGGAACTGGAAAAAGCGGGTTTCATTACACTAAAAATACATCAATGATGTTATACGTTATAAATTCACATATTACTGTGTCATATCATGAAAATTTAATCGTAGCAGTTGTATTGTTATAAAATGTGACACCGAACAAAATGCACACGTAAATAAGAATGTAACTATTCATAAAAGTATATCATCATTGTTGATAGACAACATTTAAAAATGACATTTTAAATTAACTTTTTAAATTAATTTCCTTGTCAGAGTTATAAATGAAACATTTAATGAATATAATTGTAAGAATGGAACAAATATCAAGTATATTCCGATCATGAAAACCGTGAATGCAATATTATAAAATGTATGTACCATAAGCCTGGGCACAAATCTGTTCTTCACAAAAAAACTTCACGTCATAGGGAATTTATGGTTTATTTTCAAAACAAACAGGTGTTACATCTCTTCGAAAACTTTAATTTTATCTGAAGGAGACTGTTTTTTGTAGTTGTTTTATGCAGACTTTCCCAGAAAGAAAGGAAAACGATCGATCAAAAACTTTCCGGGAAATATTTCATTATAAAACGCTCGACAATTGATGAATTACGAAGGAAACTTTTATCACGATACGGAAACTTTCTTCTTGACGCTGCTTCATCTTAAAAATATTACTGGTATTAGAGATTCGTGGACATACTACATAGAAGAGAATTTAAGGTGGTTCTGCCGACATAATTAACGTTTAAATGTCTTAAGTTCACATAACTGGATGCATTAATATAAGCTGATATCAGTTTTAAAATTCACCTTAACGGCCATTGAAGCAGTATATTGAGGGAGTCATTCGTGATCCCTGAGAATCATTATTCCACGTGTTGAACTCCAATAGTTTTGCATGTGTAGTTGAGACAAAAGTTACATCTCAATATAGATTATTTATTCTTTTATTAAATACGTTTGTATAATGAAAAATAATTTATTTTAGAACACAAATTACGTTCCAAATCTTATAAATAGATGATTTTAGAAAATAATAGTCTAAAACCTAAATTTAAAAAAATTAATATGTCACTGGACTTTCTACGGGATACGTAAATATTTGTTCGCGACTATCGACCTATTACCTATTCCCTATTGGGCTCTAATGACCTAGGTGTTGGCGAGCCCTAAAGCCCCAATAATAATAATAATAATAATAATAATAATGAAGATGATGATAATAATGCTCCATTGTCATCTACGTCATAGGCATACAGGCAAATAGCAGGGAAAGCTGTTCACGAGTGGGGCCCAGCGAGTTCAGAGGTCATATGATTTTCTTCACAAACATTGTCATTACTGGTTACAATTATAAAAGACATACAAATTTTTTTAATATACATAGATTCCACTAACATTTCATGGCAGAACTACCTCAAAAGAGAGCTGTTTGTGGTTTGTTCACTATGGATAAAAACGGGTAACTATATACACAATATTGTTTTAGGGTTTTTACACCATTGAAAAATCTTCCATATATTGAAGGTACTGTGTTAGTCCGATGAGTCTTGTTATGTTATTATGGACTGGTGGTTGCGGTAGACCAACCTAAAATATTGTTTTGAAAGAAAAAACTTCGTCGTGTCAAAAACGATCTAGTCTTCGGCACTAATTTTACATATATCTTAAGTCGCTTATGCATAAAACCTTAAGTGTGTTTATATTTTTAATTTTTTTTTTTGAAGGTGAGAGACGACACGTTGCTTGCACCTCCCAAAAATTCGCAAAATTCTGCAATGCAATCAAACCTTCAGACACAACTTGATAATGCAATATAAATAATAACTTCAAATATTGTCTGTTTGGTATAACAGGATATCTAAAAACATTATTTCGAAACTTTATATTTTTGGAATAGATTATGTAAAATTAGTAAGAACATCTGTAAAAATATAATATAACAACCATACTTTATATGAGAAGATTCTTTAGTGAGACTCATCTTATTCTTATGAGCCCTAAAAATAGAAGGATCTACTTCAACCAACCAACGAGGACAAATGAAATCGACCATGAAGGCACGGTCATTTCATTCAGCGTGTCATCGTTTTCTTGCCGTAAATGGTGACCCATGACACCAACTCTCGTGACGTCACTACCTTTCGGAAACATAATTCGAACGAACCAGTCTATTGCTAGACGATCGAACACAATACGGGAAGGGAAACGAAGGGGGATAAAAAACTCAGCACTTTGGGCGTTATTTATACATTTCATAGTTAAACTTGCTTTACGCACGAGGCTGTATTTTACACATTTACCTACGACAGCAAACATATTTATCATTTTCTTTATCGTGCATTTATTTAAATAAAATTTAGTTTAAATTAATACAATACTCCCAGCCCTTAGAAATTCAAGTATAGCGATCTATAGGAATTGAAAAAATAAAATAAAATTGTTTCATTTCTTATTACAGATCGAAATACATTAGATGCTCGAAAATAGTCTGTGAATGCCCCAAATTGAAAGATGCTAGTGATATGTATGGTACTTAAGGTTATGAGTTGACACAACAGTTAATTGGAAAACTCACATTTCTACCCTGAAAATTACACTTAGAGTGTGAGAATCTTGGACATGATGAAACTTACTAGTAAATTAACATTATTGAAAAGTAAATATTACGCATTAATAAATTACGAGTTCTGTAGAAGTGTGAGCAGATTTGCCATTCAAGGAAGGTATATATAGTTATACGCTAATATATTTCTTTAGATATGTTTTTATTAAAGTAAACCGGCGTATTAAGCTATGTATTATTACTGTATTTGCTATTATTATTTATACTTTCAATAAATTTAAAACTTTTCATAATTTTATAGGTAATTTTTAAAAAAATCTTGGTCTTGGTATTCTTCTAAAGTAAATATATTTATCTTAAATTTTTTTAAGTAAGTACGGTAATGGTGACGACATTAGTTTTATATTCAATTTTTCACTTTTATTGTTTTTAATTAATAATAATAATAATAAAAATAAATTTATTGTCAAAAAACAGTACAGACTGCGTATGACCACGTGGAGGACAATAAACTAATTTACTCTCCGGAAGCAAGCAAGGGACCATCCCATCAATTCCGATCAAGGGCCCTAAGGCAGAGGCGGATTCAAAAAATTCAGCAAAAATTCCTAGATAAGATAAAAAGTTAGCTGCGAGTTATAATACTAATAGAATGTCAATATGTTTGTAATTTTAAGCAAAAAATTACATGTAAGTTATTATCGAACTATAGATTATTCTGAGTATAGTGCTTAAAAATTGAAATAACACTAAATTCACGATTTATTGTTACAATAGACCCGCCCCTAGACAAAGCCTAGAGAACCTGTATGATAAATCCGCCTCTACCCGAAGGAAAACCGGAGAAAAACCCGGGCCAGGATGGGGCTACAGAATTTATGTACACAAACGTGCCAATGTTGAGTACACATAAAACTAAATTAATATGAGCCATAAGACAACACAATCATGCAAGAAAATAGTTTTTGAAATTGTTATAAGTTGTTTAAAAAGTACTACAGCAATGGCGTGATAAAGCACAAGACGAATTTAACTTTTGTTAAAATCAATAAATTCTTTTACAGTGTAGAAGCACTGGTGCAGGAGGTAGTTTTTAACCGCGGATTTGAAGATATTCAATTTCATAATATCTTTTATATTCTTGGGCAGGGAATTATATAGAACGATTCCCGAATGGTATGGTCCCTTTTGGCAAAGAGTGGTTGACACTCTAGGGCGATGAATATTACTACTATTGCGTGTATAGTGTTCGTGAACGAGACTGTTTCGTATAAAGAAAGGGTGGCACTTCAGTAATTCGGTCTTAACAAACACGACTGTTTCATAAATATAAATGCAGGGAAGTGTTAAGATATTTAATTCCTTGAATAAAGGTTTACAAGAGTTTCGGGGGTGAGATTTACAAATTATCCGAACTATCCTCTTCTGAATTCTGAAAGTTTGAATACTCTGACCGGAATTACCCCAGAAGGTAATGCCGTAACGTAAATGGGAGTAAACGTTTGCAAAATATACGCAACGGGAAATACGTGGACTAACTGCGTTAACTAAGATTCGGAATGCGTAACACAATTTGCTTAATTGGGAATTAAGATTGTCAATGTGACAATTCCATTTGAGGTTGTCTTGAATATGGAGACCTAAGAATTTTGTATTTGTAACAGTTTTTAATTGTGTTCCGTTTAAAGAAAGAGAAACCTGGGGTAAAGATTTTGTGATACTATTGTGAAATGACATAGACACTGTTTTGTCAGTGTTTACAATGAGACGATTTGCATGGAACCAAGTCGAAAGGTTAGACAAAACTTTTTGAGCATTGGCGTGTTTACATAGTAAATTAGTGTCATCAGCAAAAAGAACCATTTTGCAATCTGATGTGGATGATGACATGTCGTTCACATACAATAAAAAGAGTATAGGGCCGAGAATTGATCCTTGGGGTACTCCGCAAGTAAGTGGCTTTGTTTCTGAAAGACAACGCTCAAGTATTTTATTTTTAGTATAGGATATTTCTACTTGTTGATATCTATCTTTTAAATAAGAAGTTAGCCATTGATGTGGAAGTCCACGAATGCCTAAAGAATGCAATTTGGTAAGGAGAATTCCGTGATCGATGACATCGAATGCTTTGGATAAGTCAAGAAAAACACCCTGAGGATTTTCTCCACTGTCTAGAGATGTGGTAACATCGTTTAAGAAGGAAAATATGGCGCTTGTAGTGGAAAAGGATTTCCTAAAACCGTGTTGATCGTCAGAGAGAATGTTATATTTTGATAAAAAATCTAGAAGACGCTTATAGAACAATTTTTCTAGGATTTTTGAGAAAGTGGGTAGTAGAGATATTGGTCGGTAATTTCCAATATTAAGTTTGTTTCCTTTCTTGTGTAAAGGTTTCACTTTAGCTCTCTTAAATATATTGGGAAACACCCCTTCCGATAAAGAACTATTAAAAATATTTACGAGTGGATTTAATATAGCGTGGGACGAAGATTTAACAATAAACTCAGGTATATCATCTATGCCTCGTGAAAATTTGTTTTTTAAGGAGCTGATGATTCCCATGACTTCACTGGCGTTAGTTTCGGAAGTGAACATAGAATTGGGTATGTGGGTGGTAATAATTGGAGGACATTGATTTGGATATATTGAGTTCGTTATTTTACCAACTTCTGAGAAGTGAGAATTAAACAAACTTGCGATGTCCTGAGGATTTGACACGATCTTGCCATCGTTTAGTAAAGAAACATTTTCTTCGCGATTTTCAGAAGTTGACGTGTAATTGTTAACAATATTCCACATGGCTTTCATCCGGTTGTTCGATTTTAGTATATGCCTGTCGTTTTCCATAACTTTAGCTGCATAGACTACTTTTCGGAGAATAGTCTTATATTTACGAAAATAATTATGGAATTCGGGTGGCTGGTTATAGCGTTTTGAAAGATAATATAAACGGCGTTTGTTTTTTGAAGAAATTCTTATCCCTAGGGTGATCCATCTATTGTATTTTTTTGTGTTAATTAACTTGCGTTTTATGGGAAAACTAGAGTTGTAATGTTTTAGGAATGTTGAGATAAATACATTGAATTTGTCGTCGGTGTTTTGGCAATTGTAAACATCTTTCCATGTTTCTTCACGCAAATAATTTACGAATATGGATTTATTTATGTCATTAAACTCTCTTGTAAATTTGTAAAGGATTTTAAGCGGTTTTAGTTTATTATTAATAGTCAATACTTGAGCAAGGTGATCACTGTATCCGG
Source organism: Laupala kohalensis (assembly GCA_002313205.1). Lineage (NCBI taxonomy): Eukaryota > Metazoa > Arthropoda > Insecta > Orthoptera > Trigonidiidae > Laupala > Laupala kohalensis. The sequence continues at coordinate 1,834,204 of NNCF01126451.1, forward strand.
CGATAAACACTTCAGAGAGATACGAGATTCCATTGTTGACTATAATTTGATCTAGCAATGTTTGAGATGAGCCGGAGAGGCGAGTGGGGTCGTTTATCGTAGTAATAAGGTTGAAGGAGTCGATAAGATTCTTGAATCGATTAACTGGTGAATGTGCAGAGTCGGATGTACTCAGGAAATCGATGTTGAAATCACCACATATAACGATAATTTAGTAGATTTATGTGTGATATGTTTTAAAACAATTTCGAAGTTCCGAAAGAATATGTCAAGATCTGATTGAGGAGGTCTATAAATACACAAAACAAGAATACCGGTGTCGGTTAGATTAACTGCAGAAAATTCGTACACACTATCTACGCAGACGTTCTCGTAGCCTGTCAGTGGAGAAGATAAAATATCATTACGAACGTAGATACACGTACCTCCGTGGTGATTTTTGCCTTTAAAATGTTGCCGACAGTAAGATTATATTATATCAATTTTTTAAAAATTATATCAATTTTTTAAAAATTTAAAATCGGAATTTTTTATTTCTAAATTTTTAAAATATTTTATTTAGCTTTCTTTAAGCAACATTTATACCAAATTTCAGGATGGTACTTCCATGGTATCATAGTAAAAAAAATATTTTTGGTATCAGCATTCATGTAATTCCTATTAAAAGAAATGCAGTATGTGTTGTGTTGCCTAAAGAATAACTTAACAAGGTGGAGAAATTTAAGAATAACATAACAAGCCAAATGATGAATGTTAAAAATTTTAATAACAAATAATTCATATTTAAATTTATATATTTTTAAATTTTAACTTAAGTTGAAAATGTGTTAAATTACTGAAGTGTTAAATTTAGTGGTTTATAAAACTGTGTTGGAAAAAGTAACGTTTACAATATGAGTTTACTTAACAATTGCAAACTCACTTGGAACTAGTACAGGTATTTCTTTTTTTTACATAAAATTTGGGTCGCTTATTCCATCTCCTCTTTTGAAATTTGATGTGTTCTCCCTGTTGCAGTAATTGGGTGTAATTTGCACAAAATGTAGTTTTTCGGAACTGTTAAAATATCTGATCTTCTTGGATACGTGAATGATGGTGATGAACCATTTGGATGAAGGAAAGAAACTTCAACTTCTTCAACCTGGTCTTTCGATAGAACACATTACAGCCACCACTTATTACCATAGGCACAGGCGATATATCCTACAATTTCTTCAAATGGAATATCATAATCAGTGCAGCTCACCCTAATTTTATGTGTTTCTGTACTGTCAGAAAATGAATATGTTTTCGTCATGATTTGGTTTTTATTCAGGGGGATTAATGCATGAAACGTTTGAGTCCCAACAACTGCAACAGCTTTCTCAAATCTTGATTTTAAAGCCTTCTCTTCTTTCACATATTCTTCACTATCCACATAAAAAAAGGTGATTGATGGCAAATTAGTCACTCCCCACTGAAAAAGTTGGAAAGGCGTCACTATCTGGTTGTCTGCAGGACTTTGGAGACTGGCTTTAGAAGCAAGCCTTTTTACTGTGCCACCTACTCCATCAAATACACCTTTCCCATGTGCTGTGGCATTAAAATGCCACTGTGCCTCAACTCCAAAATCTTCTTCATGATGACAAAGATTTACAAAAAATTTTCGGTTTTTATATTGTGCAGCTGAGCCATCTGAAAAGTAGTATAGCTTCAACAAGTTGGGAAGAATGTTTCTTAAAAATTTTTTTCTGAAAAACATGAACAAGCACCGTGTTATGTGTTAAACAATCTAAAATAAAAACAATACTCTTATGCAAAATAACATGATTTCCAGATGTGTAATAGACAACCAACGGGTGAACAGCGGTCATTGAGTTGTTCCAATGGAACCCTTGTACCTCATCTTGCAGAACAAATGAATAATTTTCCGCAAAGTCACATGTAACAACAGCTTCATTCTCCTTCAATGTTATCTTCTTATCAGAGAAAAACTTTGATTGTTGTTTTGCCACAAAATCATGTCTTTTAAGATTCATCAATTGGTTGCTAAAATCTTCAACAAAGTCTTCAACTGGCTTACAGATAGTTTCAAAAGTGCAGCGATCAACAGAAATCCATTGCTTATAAGTTACATTCTCAATCATCATGTCTACAAGGCATCTCAACAAAGCTTTTTTGAAGTCTTTAGGACAGTAATCACACTCGTTTAAAAAGCACGATTGTGATGGTGGAGTACACATTACCCTCGCCATACTCTCTTTATAAATCTTAAGGGGATTGTTAGATTCAAAAAGTGTTATTTTATGTAAGTTACCTCCAGCAATCACCAATTTAATATTCTGGTGAGTTGTGCAGACACACACAGAATGAGTGCCACTGCTACCAGCAATAATACAATTCTTGGGTCTCAATTCAGCAAACTTTGAAAAACCTATTTTTAAATCTGGAAATTTTGATTTAAAAAGGCTGTAAATTTCACGTAAATTGCCCAAAATCAGCCTTTTTTGTATGTGAATTGGTTTACCAACAGCATCCTTACCCATTGAAACATAATCGTTTTTTCCAGGCATTTGCCTACTAACTTCGTCATTATTATAAAAATCCTTTACTATAACAGCTGTTTCAGCTGATAAGGTTTTACGTGGTTTTGGGTCTGGGGTTGATAAAATTCCCTTTTCTTCAATATGCTTTTTCGCTTTCCTAGCAATGTAATTACTTACACCAAATTCACTCTCTGGCAAATGACCAACTTTTAGGTAAAATTGTCAGTATTAATAATTTTTCACGTTTAGTTGCTGTTATAAACTTATCTTTAAGTTGATCTAACATTTCTGTTTGTGAACCTTCACACATACACACACTATTGATCTCATCAGCGATGGTTGGAAAGAAAGATTTCTTTAACCTGCACTTAACTTTTTCTATCTTTTACTTACAGTACCTCTTAATACTTTTACATTTACTTTTGATTACAGGTGATTCTCCAATAGATGTCAAAGATGCATTTAAATAATTTAAACCAGATTCCACATCCATGAATTCTCTGTCATCTTTACTACACCCTGGTTTTGGATTTTCATCTTTAAATTCTAAATAATTAATATCAATGTCAGTTGTAGAACTCGAAGTATGCTTTTGTTTACCTAAATGTAAACGACATGAAGAACATTTTCTCATCCCTTCTTCAATGCCATATTCTAGTGCTATCATCTATGAGGTGACATTTCTTAAAGCTTTAGTAACATAATGTCCTTGTTTTTTCAGTGGATAACAGCAGAACTTGTTCCATTTTTTATCCATTTTTCACTTAGGCCACTCTTATAACACAAATTTAAATATAACTTGTAGAAATGAAAATAATGAACTAGATTGTAAATTAAAATATATAAATACAAAGATAGTGTGTATCACCTAAGAGCTTATCATTGGAGGTTTGATGTCTGTTCTCTGTAGTGGGAGGCAGGTTGCAACAGGAAAATTTTCATGTTGCTGCTTGAAAATGAATCATGGGGACTCATTGTTTGAGTGTGCCTCATTAATGCTTGTGCAGAATTTTATTTTCTTTGTGATACCATAGGAGTACCACCATGAAATTTGACATGAATGTTGCTAAAAGATAATTACATATAATGAATTTTTATTTTTTTAAATAAAAAAATTCCGATTTTGAAATTATAAATTTTTTAACATATATTTTTTATTAAAATATATTTATTTTAGTAACTTAGTCATGTTGTATATTTTATGAAACTGTATAAAAAACTGAATAAAATTATAGAAATTTCAACTCTCTAGGTTAAATAGTTCATGAGTTATAATTGTTTAAAGGTTGTAAAACAAAAGAAATGGGACATTTTAAAAACTTCAAAATTATCTAACTTGATAAAATATTGTTAAATTTTTTTGAAAATTTATATTTTCCATCTAATGTGCTAATACTACAGCTGAGCCAAAAATTAACAAAATCCATTGACATGAAATTTGGACCATTGGTTGATTTGGTTTGGAATTACCCATTAAGAGGTGCGATAAAGACGATGGTATTTTTTAGAAATCTCATGTACTCAGCGATCTTCTTCTTGGTTTGAAATTCAAGTGGGCATCATGATCTGAATAAAACTATAATTTTTTATGAAAGATAAAGTTTTGTATATGATTCTTTAAGGACAAGCCTTTGTCCTTCGTATGTAGTTAAAATCAGATGAGCACCTCGGACACGAGTACTGAGAACGAACTGCAAGGTCCTTCCCACTTCTACTTCTCCCTCCTATGGATAACGTGACTCAATTGCTCTCTGACTCGTCTGAGAGGAACGGCGGTAGTGGCGAGGGAAAGTGAGTCATGAGAGAAGCGGTTAATACTCTCGCAAACGATCACGAACACAAACGTGAGTAGAACCGAAGATCTCTTTCCCTCTCTGACGAGCTACAATTACTACTCACAATTTTTTCTCAGAAGGTGAATACACGATAAAACTTATCCATCCACGATATTACTTCCACGTACACGTACTTGGAGAAGGTATGTGATAACTTTCGGCCAGGTGAAAAGGAGCGACGAGTCGGGAATCGAACCCGACTCCTGCTTCTATCGCAGGGGTGTAAACCAGCATCCCACCCATTCTCTTTCCACAATTGTACACCATTTCCACACCGACCTGTGGAGTGGTGTAGAGGTTGACACCCCTGCAATCAAAGCAGAGGGATCGGGACCGATTCCCGACTCGTCGCCAATGTCACCTGGCCGAAAGTTATGACAATATATCTTGTTGTATTAAACTTGTTTTTTGACGAATCGATGAGATATGTGAGTTAAAAACATACCCAAAATACAAGTACCTTGAAATATAGAGGATCCAGGAAGAAATAAAGTAATTATGGACTTAATAATCCACCTTCTCGTATTCGACTTCAGTAGCGTTGTTTTTTGTGATTTGGTTACGAAGCAAAACAATTGTGTACTATCTAGCGTTTCCATACAATTTGTATCTTCTTCTGGGATTTTATTTTTCTGCTTCCATAATCATTCAATTCGGCCATTATACTCATCCTACATTCATAATCAACACCAGTTCAGTTAAAATAACATAAAAAAATTCATGAAATATGAGATAAAAAAGACATCTAGATGGTATCGAAAAGCTGGCAAGGTACAAATTTTTTATTTTCTTACCTAAATGCAAACATTCAATTCCTAGACCTAATAAGTTTGTATTAACAAATCAATTAAGCCATTGAGCACATTAACTTGAAAAAATCACATGTTTGATGATTAATTTGTCTCTTCGGTTAATGTGTAAAAGTTAATTGATCATCCAACAGAACTGTATTTTTAATCCATTACGCGGTATTTTCAACCGCTTTTGTGTAGCATATACGATCAGTTACGAAGAATTTAATTTCAAGCTATGTGCAAAGCACAGCAGCTCTTGAATAATATATAGTTCGATAATAATTTGTACATGTAAAATACATTTTTTGTGTTAAATTACAAACATATTGACATTCTACTCGCCGCTAACTTTTTGTCTTATATAGGAATTTTTGCTGAAATTTTTGAATCCGCCTCTGCCTGAGGGCCCTTGATAGGAATTGATGGGATGGTCCCTAGCTTGCTTCCGGAGAGTAAATTAGTTTATTGTCCTCCACTTGGTCGTACGCAGTTTGTACTACTTTTTTGACAATAAATTTATTTACTTGATAATGTATAATATCTTATATAATATTACAGAACATTGAAACTGTACCATTTCTCCAGTATTTTCTTTTCCAATATCAACGATATCAGAATGTAATAAATTGAAAAAATAATAATAAATTGAAACACAATATCTAATCACGTAAAGAATTGGAAAAAACATATGTAATATATTGAAAAAAAATCTAATCATAGCTAAAATAATCGAGAAATATGAGAATTTTCGGATAGGAATTCATTATGCTAGGGATACATTCAATAAAAAAATTATACATATTGATCTTAATGTTAAGGTATGACAGTACGTTCCCTAATGGTATGAATTTGATAAGGATGACCTCCACATTTAAAGTAAGATGCATCAGAGAAGTATAAGGAGGTTTCGTCGTATGAGAAGTTTTCCTCAAAAGGAAATAGCTATAGGAATTCCCCTCTACCAGTCAATAACCAGATTTAGAAGGTCACCTCTAATGATCAGTTGCATGATGCAACTAAAACATGAGAATTCCACACCTGCGTTTCTAGTCTTCTCTTTCCTGAGAATAAGAACTCAGGAAAGTTTTAAGAACATACACAAAATATGCAACGTCAACACTCGACGAGTAGGTACTCGGAAGTTGTGAGTTAAAAAATATATATTCAACTCGTTCTTTCGAAGGGCTCTAATGACCTAGTTGTTGGCGAGTTCTAAATCCTCAATAATAATAATAATAATAACAATAATAATAATAATAGCGTACTTTAGAGTATGCCAGGTTAAATTTTATCATTATTCAACACTTAGCTATCTAGAAAAATTGCGTATATATTCTCATCAATTCTTACGGTCCCTACCTTGAAGAATTAATTTTCATTATCATGAAGACATTTAATTAAAAAATGTAATTCAAATTAGTAGATCAAACACACTGCGCACACGTGCGTTTGATGTATATTTTAGTTGTTTTTTTGCTATTTTAAAGGGCCGATAAGACACAAATTACGCGCAGCGCAGGAAGTTCAATTGTGAATGTAAGAAACTAAAAAATATTTTAAATCGTCTTTACAAATATGGGAACTAATTTCGATTTAATCCATAAGCATAAAATGATTCAAAAATCAGAAACAACTTTTATGATAATGGGGATTCCTAAGTCACATTATAAACCACAAAACTAATCCGACAATTGAAAGAAAACTATTTATCACATTACATCCTCAGTTCTGAGCCATGATTACGTACACCAAGATATAACTGCGTGTTGAATATACTGAAATACTGAAATTTTATGCGATTTTCATACTAACATGACTAATTATTGCCAACATTTAATGAAGTAATGGAAGGACTCAGCAGCATGTAAATTGTTCCAATTCCTGAAACATTTCTTATGAGTATTTGAAATAATTTTTTCTTACAATTTTAGTCTGTTCTCTTAAACGCGTTTTAGTATCCCGTTCCCCTGGAGCGTTTCAGCTTAACAACTCAATCACCTTTTTCAAACATTTCCATTTTATCATTTCATGCATCCCATCCTACCGGCACGTATTCCAATACAGAGTAAAAGGATTTCTGAACGCTTTCTTTATTCGTCGCGAGAGTACTATCGTTCTTTAAAATTATTTAAGGAATTAAGTGACATCCAAGCACTTTTTGGTGCACTGTTCACGTGATCAGACCACTCCGAGTCATCTTAAAAAATGATTCCTAAATATTTGTAATAATTTTCTTCCAGTATTGGATATAAACCAATTTTTGGACGATTTTCACTAATGCTTCCACAAGGACAACAAACAGCTTTACTTTTTACTGAGTTTATTTTCTGAGTGAAATGTGTTTTTTTCCCTTCAAGTGTTCGTTTCCAGTGTATTGTGTCCTCCAACAACAAGAAATGCTTTGGAGTTTGGTCCTTATCTTTATCGGAATCGCGTTACGTCTTTTGTTCGTAGAACGGTCGCAAGGGATGTGGCCAACCGCGTGTGTCGTAAGTCAACATCAGAACTAGTGACGCACAGAAAAACTTCCGGATACATGCCCTGGTTTCCGTGAATCTCCATCAAAAACCGAATGATGTTTATCATATTTTGAAAAATCAGATATACGTATGTTTTTTTCCACGGTAACAATTGCTTGTTCAATAATCACATAGGAACTATTTACTTATAAATTCTATAAAGCAGATTTTTGTAAACAAACCCTTTGTCGTTCGCTATAACACAAAAAGGGGAACGAAGAGAATGTTTGTTTTACCTACCGATTCTTAAGCTACAAAAATACATTCTCTGAGAGGTTAAAATGATGTACGTTTCTGTTAATAAATAGGCGTTAAAAGTTTCCGATACACTGGTCTTACGGAAAATCAAATTCACACTGTCCTGCGGAAAAGAAATAGAAAACAGTTTTCTCACAGCTTAGTGAAACACCGGGAAAACTGAAGAATTTTTCATTTAAATTATAACACATAGAACAATGACAATTCACTAATTCCATGCACAAGTATTATATTTATATTCAATTGAATGTTCCTCATAAGAAAACGGGGGTCTTTTAAGAGAAGAATTTAGACAAGTTGTTAGTTGACAAAGCATGAGTTACGTAATTATTAATTTAGTGATTACTAGTAATGGAAAAACATCAAAAAGTTTTAAACAATTGTTTTAAGTGGTAACAATATTATTAATGGTAATGCGATTGAAATGGTATGATTCTGAAGTGTTTCCTAAGTAATAACACGTATTTGCAATTTGAGTTAGCATCAAAGGATGCAACGTATTAAAGGGGCATCATTGTGCTAAACAACATGTCCTCCGTATGGATTCCAATTAATGTCGGGTAAGGCGAACTGCAAATAGGATTAACGAGACCCTGGAGCGTATTTTAAATACACGGCCTCCTCATCGCTCTCAAATCACTAGATTTATATGACATTTGAAATTTTTTACTTTTAAAAATGTTATTACTTTTTTGCATTATTTTACTTAAAAAACATCCTGTTCCAGGATTTTCACCGGTTCTCTTTCAGGTGGATTTTTTTATAAAGACTCGCTAGGCTCTTGTATGGGGGCAAAATCTATTGAAATAATTATTCGGGAATTTAGTGTTATTTAATAGTAACAAATATAAACAATACTTCCCGAATGATTTATAGTTTGATTATAAAATGTACTTGTGAAATGACTTTTCCGTGTTTTATTAAATACAATATTTGTTGGTATTATGTTAATACTATAACACGTGTCGAACTATTTTTATTGTTAGGAGTATGTTGAAATGTTAAATCCTCCTCAGCCTTAGGACACTTGATCGGAATTGATGGGATGGTCCCTTGCTTGCTTCCGGAGAGTAAATCAGTTTATTAGTTTATTATCCTCCACGTGGTCATGCGCAGTTTGTAACTGCTTTTTTTGGCTATAAAGTTTATTATTATTAATTATTGTTTATATTATAAACTGATCCTGTCTGACTTCGCACAAGAGTTCGTATAGTTGAGAAACGGTACCCCGGGAGTTATTATTTATTGAAAACAAAAATGGCACGTTCACAAAAATATTCTTGATACCTTATTTCTTTCAATGTATTTAGAGAAAATTGAAAAAGAACATTAAAACACATTTCACGCTAAACCACCCCTTGAGTCGAAAATACTCAATACGCAATGTTCTTAAGTCAGTTGGTGCATAGTATAAACGCATTCTCTTTGTGTAATAATGAAGTTTCATATAAGTCATACTTACGGTTCACATTGGAAGATTTGGAAAAAGTTTTCAAAACTTTGCATCACAAGTATATAAATTCTTGAGATAATCACCACTGATCACTTTTCCGCATTAGCTCACATGATGTTAAAAATCACTAAGAAAATGATTTGAATATCAAATATTCACTTTGGTTCGTATATTTCCGGTAGTGATGCGTTGACACTCTGCAAAGAAACACGACTTATACTCCGTTTGACTACAGGAGTACGAATGACGTGTGAGTACTGTCTCCAGAAGGAAAGTGAGATTTCTATTTCTGATCAAAGCGGGGTGTGTCCGGTGCGTATGACTCAACTACGAATGACCTTCCGGTAGCATCTGGCCTAGACGTCTCATTTGAAAGAATATAGCTTCGTTCACATGCCAATTTAATACAAAATTCAGGTCTAAAATATGACATTTGTCATCATCTATACGTACACACCTAGTCATGTAACGTTGCCGAAAATTATGCAATATGGCTGCGTAACATGAATTGCCAACATCTACGAATTTAAGTAATATCTGAATAAATATTAATAGTAGTCACAAAAGCGGCTATTTGCAGTAAAGAAATACACGTTAATAACAACAAGCTAAGATACAAGGTAATATTCGTTCCACGCGTTCGATGCAGAAAGAACAGAATAACGCCACAAGAACAAGTGCCGAATTAATTACCGATGTTGGTGATGGATTTAAGTTTTGATGAATTCGAATGTCCTGCCAGTATGCCGCGAGTTACAAATATCATTACTCCTATGGACGATGGCGAAGTAAAAGCGTTGGCCACATTGAGCACAAGATCTGTACCAACATCAAGACAGTTTGACTGAAAACAAATAAATAAAAAAGAAATAATTTATTATCTAGATAGCTGCCTATAAACAAACTGCCTACGACCACATTGAGAACAATAAAGTAATTTACTGTGAACAAAACTGTAATTCAATAAACCAATAAACACAGTGCGTTTGCGTTCATGGTCTTTTCTTCTTAAGTTAGATTTCCCGAGGCAAAGTGACATGACTTTTAGTAATAATATTACATTTCTTTGATGAGTTTAAACCGTTAAATGTTCCAAAATAAACAATACCTACATCAAATAGTTATGCCATGACAAAAAATTAAAAAAGAATCAAACCATGGGAGGAACACGGTTCCGTAATAATCTCTTAAATGAAGATTAAATACCAGAAAATTCTAATTTTGAACGTTTTATTTAAATTGTTTGTTTAGAAAATAAGGATCATCTCGAATATAATATAGATGAATGTAAACAAAGATAATGACCACCATTAATTACGGCGAGGAATTTATAAAAGTTCATGTATGAACATTTCAACTACTTTTATTCTAGGGTATGGAATACTTTGAAGGAAGAGTAATATATAATTTGATAAACTGTTTGCTTTCACCATTAAATAAAATAAATGACTTATAATTGGACGGAATAATGAAGGTATTGCCGTCAATGTAAATACAAATTTACTCTTCGCTTAACTCTTGGTTTGCCCTTAACCACAAGCAACTCACATAATTCCAACCTTCGCTTCAGCAATTTCCGTTTGCTGTAGAAATCGGAGGCAACAGCAGAATACACAAGAACCCGGGACTAATTGAAGAATATTGAGGAACATCTTGGTTTGTTTCATCATAAGGAAAGACATTCATTGTATATATAAGAAAAGTGAAATTAAAGAAAGAACTTCACATACAAATTATTAAAAAGAGTATGTGTTTATAGTGAAAATTTAGTTTTTCAATCAACCTTTTAGTTATTCCAACATTTAGAAGTTTAAAAAATAGCTAATCTTTTTTAACGATCTATTTAAATGTTACGTCATATTTTCAATGATTTTTTTCTTTCTCGACACTTTTTCTAAAAATTAATTAGAATGGTGATAAGACGTTATCTTTTCATTCCGGGTGCCTTTCTGTGGCTTCGCACGAAGATAACTTTGAAAGGAATAATCCTTGTTCTGTCACAATACGGATTAACCATTCTTCAGCGAAGTAATGGAAGTACGAGTCCTGAACTTCTCGAGAATCTCGGGAGAACATTTTATTCAATTATTTAACGAACTATATGATTTCGTATGAGTGTATTGTACATAATGAATATGTGATACTGTATTTTAATAGACTCATAGAAAAGGTATGAAAACTTTTGGTTAAGGTTGTTTTCGGCTGGAAAAAATCATTGAAGTGGTTCTCATTCCATAAGCAAACATCCAGTGGTCACAGTTTGCATAACTTTACAGGCAACCCGCTTAACTCCTACGATGCTTGTATGTAACATCTTTGGGGAAACACAAACGGGCGCGCAAATTCATTAAATGTTCAGTACACGCATTTCAAGTTTCTGCTCCTGAAGAAAGACATTCCAGGCCGTCGATTTGCTTCGGACGAAGACGTGCACGCCTTGGTACAAACATGGTTTCATAGGCAACAGCAAACATTGCTCCATGAAGGCATTGACAGTCTTGTCTCATAGTTGGATAAATGCATTAACAGTTATGGTGATTACTTTTCAGTTAATCAACAGTTTACTTACTTTTTTCAATGTCGCGTTTTCATTTGACTGCCTCTTATATAATACATGTCAATGTAGGTGTACATACAAACATTATTCACAAAATATCTCGTGAAGTGACAATACTACAAATAAATAGTCACCATCAAACGCAGGAGAAAATATATATTATTTAGTTCTTGTTTCTCCAGACAGGATTGATANTGTTCTCATATTTCTTAAAAGGAGCATGGTCTCCAGGTTATTTTTTATTAATTTACATTATTAGAAAACTGAAAGTCTTTAAACTAATATGTTATAATAATGCAAGGAATTCAATTATATATACATTCAATTCCATATTTAGCCAATATTTCTGTTTTACAAACTAACGTCATGGAAGTTGAAATTTTGAAATAAAACCACATAGTAAAATACCTTAGTTCATATACTTTTACAGTACGTTATACAAACGAGACATCGTTCGTTCAGTAAACCCTTAAGGTACTACTAGCGTAGGTAGAATTAAATCACTAAATCATTTGAAATCGATGTGAATAAACAGAGTAACATACTTATTGTGATTTCAACCTCGAAAATATCCCTCATCGGCCATTTCAGTGAAATAATTGCAACTATAATTTATGGAGTAATACACTTATTTACAAAATGAGACCAACTTTCAAATTACGAAAATGATGGAAGTTTAGTTTGATTTGTAGCAAATTGTTCGCAGTATTTTACATCACTTGTCACTATATATCACCGGATATTTGAGAAAACTATTTGAATTTTTCTGAAGTGAGATGCACAAATAAGGGAACCGGTTACAATTGTATATGCTCTTCAAACAAGTCAAGCGAGTTCCTGAATATTGTTTTTAGTATATGATTAACTTATACATACGAATTAAATCATGTTTTTCTTTGTTATTACTCCTAGTGTTCTGTTTTAAAACATTTAGAATAATAATAAAAAACGCTTATACATCTCAGTGATTTGACTAACTTGGAGTGCTGGTCTCACCTGAAGTTATTGCCAAGTCTTCCTCCAAGACAGAAGACTGTACGAATGCACATCCCAATTTCCGCTACCAAAGAAAACAAAGAACTCCGACACGAAGCCTTTGAGAGAGATCCGAAGAGAGTTCGTTCTCGAAGACCTGAGAGATCTCCCATGGCACAAGGGGTGAATTGAGCGGTAACAGGGAGGGGGATGTATTATGGAGGAAAGGAATGAGGGAAAGAGGTGAGAAGAGAGACTTCCGCATTGTTTTCTTTGTTGGGTGATTGCTCGCCCCAAATGTTTCCGATGCCAATATATCGCGAAATACTTATCTTCATTCACAAAACTAAGGAGTTGTATGAAACAAGTTTTGTAAAAAAACAATCAAAGACATTTTTGTTAAATTAAAATCGTTATCTAAATTTCAATGCTCTAATCTGTTTTACATATCAATGTCGAATAGAGAAACAGGACTATGTGTGGGTCCCCTGCGTTTCTTAGAGAATATTCTATGGATCCATATAGGCCATCACCCAATGTTTAACATTTTAAATATCAAATGAAGTAAAACTGAAACGTTGCCCTACATAATATTTTACAAATTGGCAAGGTGTATTCCGTACTGCTCTCAAATATTACTCCAAAACTTGAGAAACATAAATATTGTTCCTACGAAATGCTTCGTTACTAGATGCCTTTTCTTCAGTATAATGGAAGTATGACGTAATACGTCGGTGTCCTGTTTTGGTGGGTAAGAAATCTACTCAATCGTTTCAGCTACGGTATATTCCACTAGTTATGCATCGAATGAATAAAAAATAATCAGAGTATGAAGATACTTTCTCGTTTGACTCCTTAGTTAATTTTCTTGGCCTGATAATAGTAAATTTCAAATTAATGCGATATATCACACATTGTTTTATCACATGATCAATCTATATTGTAGGTATTTTATAGATATCGGAAGATGATTGAATAATCAATTTTTAGTATTCAACTACAGTTCTTTAGTTTTTATCTTACCCAGGAACTGTACAACCTACTGCCATAAATACACTTTTCCAGTATTTCATGGGAAGATTGTAGGATATTTTTTAATAGTTTGAAATGTTTTCCTTTTATTAGTACGCCAATGTAATATAAATTCTTCCATTTTAACGTTATAGTATGTTTCTTCTTATTAGTTTCAGAAACTTTTATTTTCTTAAAGTACACTTAAAGAGAAAGTTTTTCATATAAAACAATATCAAGAGCAAGCTATGTATGACTTTGAAAAAAATATTCAAATAAAATAAGAAAGATAAGACGTATTTGTCGGAATGAGATTTTGCACCACTACTTGTGTGAACAGAGATATTCAGTCCTTTTTACTTTTCACATTTCTTCACGGTTTCTTCGAATAATGAAGCGTTGCAGGAAAGCTCAACAAAACTGGAAGGGAAGAATGATTCATGATGAAGATAAAAATAAAAGGATGAAATACTCAGCAGGCTGTTGAGTGATATCATGTTTGTCAGCATGGAGCCACTTCCCTCGGTTTTAGGAGTTGCCATTTTAGACAACGTTACCGTAACTTTGTATTGCCACACCCTTCTTGACGTCAAATTCGCGCAGCGTTTTTAATTTTTCTAGTACTTTCTTTCAGAAGAAGAAGAAATTTTGTATATTACTCACTTACTTAGAAAAATACGAAAATATGAAAATTTAGTTCACCTCTCTTACGTATGGTTAGTAATCATTCTGAATCACAATGTAATGATGAAATTAATTACTTAACGGTAATATAGTAATTTACGGATATTATATGCCTACAAAATGAAAAAGAAATTGAAGCGTATTTATCCCTAGCTTTCGAACAGATTTCTTTGTTAATGTATTTTTCATGTTACGCACTAATGTGAAGATTCCCAACTTCAAAGAAAAAGTGATTAAGGGAGAACGTAAAGAAGAATTGTCACTCATGCGCGTTGTATCCTTCTGTGAAACCAGCAACGGACTCCCGAAGATAAATTGTGTCTCAGGTTTCCGGATAATAATTTTATTTCAGTTTTTATTCCGGTAATAATACTCTCATGAAATTATAAAGAACAACACGAAATGTCTTGGTTTAAACATGTTTTATTTTGGATAACTAAGGCTGATGTATATTCTGCCCCAATGATTCAAGAACAAATTTTGAAAAAGTAGAAGATATTCAGTGATATTCCTCGGGTAAAGGAGATTTTTTTTTTTTTAATTCAAAAATCATTAACCACATGATATTTAAGGAAAAATGAAGACTACACTATGGAAGAACTACAAAACGAGAAATATTTCTAAGTCAAGCTTACACAAAGGGTCTTTTGCCACGTTGGATATTTAGTAATCACAAATTCACATAAAATCATTTCGTTGTAACAAAATAGTTAAAGTATCTCAAAAATATACTGCAATATTTTAACCGACCTTGTAAGTAGATCATGTATATTTAATATGATATTAGGTGAGTATATTGTCAACATTGTCTCTAATTTAGTTCTATAAAAACTAAGTTTTCTTTTTGCAAGAAACGAATTTTAACAACGAAAACAGTTCACTTGACCTCCTGGAAAAATACAGACAATCCTTGTATTATTCAACGAGGGAAATGAGTGGAAGGAATAGTCTAGGCTCACTGCTGACAGTATGCGTGCCAAGGAATGTTTAAACAGAACGTAGATAATAAAGATAACAAAACATACTTTCAATTAAAGCAGAATACCATTATTCTTACTGTGATTTGTACGATAAAGAAATAAGGACTCATAAAAAATCGCGATGTGTGGGTGAAATGTGTAACAACTTTAAAAACGTTTTCTACCGAAAAACGAAGCTTGCTTTCCTTTAGGCCGTCATTTTGATCATTCTTAATATTCGCACTTGTGTAAACAAAAACCACGCTCATACGAACGTCCGCGTTGTACATTGTGCGGTTTTTGTAAGCTGTACTGTTAAAGTATGTTGTTAGCTTAATAATCCCAATTCTTGGGGTTTCAAACAATCTTTGAAATTTAAAAAAAAGGGAAACAGAAAAGAAAGAACGTTCGAGTGAAAATTTTGAACGCGTTGAAATAAAATTTACAGATTAACCGTAATTAGAGGTTAATTAACCGCAAACAAGTGTATATCTATTTTTTTTACTATAAAATAAGTACCACGAAACCGCAAACACGTGTATATCTATTGTTTTTGCTATAAAATAATTACCATGAAATATCAATCCCCGGATCAGTCAATTTGGATTTCAAGGTGTTTAGAAAAGATTTCGAGAGGAGTGCGCCAGTGGTCCGCCTACACTTTCATCAATACAATTAGTTTAGGGTCCTTGATCGGAATCAATGGGAAGGTTCTTTGCTTACTTTCGGAGAGCAAATTAGTTTACTGTCCTTCACGTGATTATACTCAATTTGTAACTCCCTTTTTGATAATCAAATTTATTTATTTAGAATACAAGAAAAATACAAAACAATCATGCAAATAATGTAGTTACAGTACCACAAAGTGTAAAAGTATAAGTAGCGAATAGAAGAATGGAACTGCCGAAGACGTGATTGAGGTCACGTGGGCGTCGTGAGGATCGCATCCTCAAAACAAGAGTGAGGGCGTGTCCGTAAAAGGTGCTTGTTCTGAGGGCCTTGTCTCGGAAGAAAATCAGATGGAAGTCTCCTCATTTGTTACATACAAGGGCGAAGACTCAGAAATGTCGAGAAATGGGATCTACACCAAGACATCCAGATGGAAGAAAGAACTGGCTAATCTGCTAAATGAAAATCTATCAAAGTGTAGTTTTTCAATAAAAATAAGTCATGGGACTCATCATTTGAAGTATTCAAATTATCTGTAGATTTCTTTTCATTCACATATTCTTATCATTACAAATAATGCTTGAGAAATCTAAATCACAAAATTCCCCATACTTGAATTACCTATGTGTTTTTATCATTATGTGTCGTAGAAGTTTACTTGCATATATGTGGTACATTGAAACAAATTATCTTTCGTATATCTTAAGCAGCTAAGAGAACCATAAACTATAGCCACGGCTGAACCACTTTGGGTTTCTGAACCAAACAATACCAAGAAAATGCTAATTGTTTAAAACGTATTCTGTTGCACAGCGCGTCATGCTTAACACTCAATTGCGTAGTAAACCCATCGTGCATAAATTGTATCACATTTATAATTGTTATTTGTCTAATATTAATTACGTGATACAAAAAAGGTATTATTATACTAATGAATTATTATAAATCATAACAATCAAAGAATTCATCACATAATAAAAATTATAGTAAATACAATACTAGTAACGTTTTGGTCTATTATAATGATTATCGGAACGTGAGAATTCAAAATCATCCATGTTGTGTGAGCAAAAAGCATATAAATTGTTTGGTATAGTATTATTTTAAACTTCATTTAAACTTAAAAAGAATTACAACATTCAATTAAATCATCTTACAAGTTAACAATATACTAAGTCCCCATTTATTTTCAAAAGTTTCTCTTTGATGCTCAAATTAGTCACACGTGATGTACGATAAGAACCACGGTGAAAATATTGATTCATTGAGTCATTCAATTTTGTGAGAGGCTTTTATCCTGAGTTATTAAAAGAGTTCGCTTCGTTTGTGACTATTGATTGTCTGTCCGTCAGAAGCACCCCACGTGGCGGAATAAACTCAAGGATTCGATTTACTTCGAAGGAGAAAGAGAACATGAAATCAACGGAAATGAAAAGAACCAGATGGAAAAAAATCTTCAAATATCTTTTTTTACGGAGTTTAAAAGCAGAACAGCGTCAGTTAAAAGGTTGCTTGGCCTTTCCATTCAGAGGTCTGTTTCGTCAAGTCTCCAGATATGAATAGGCAATACAAAGAAAATTTGAGGAAAAAAAAACAAATGTCAATTGGGAGCAGTGAAGAAAAAAATAAAATAAATGTATGTCATTTTGTTATGCGAGTATTACAATAGGTGAACATATTATTCATATTTCATTATTTTAATTCACATAGTTATTTCGTTGTTTTAATCAATGCAGTATGTATGTATTTCTCGTTGCGGCCAACTAAGGACCACGATGACGAGACGAATCACTACACACATGGTGAAACATTTTGGGGGAACAGCGTCTACATGGAATTTAGATTATCGTATCCAAATATTACAACTGCGTTGTCTGTCGCAGGGGGTTTTCAACCATCACAGCAATATGAACTAAGGCATAGATTGAAGTTCGTTGTCTTATAGAAAATCATTGTCATTCATATATATATATATATATATATATATAT
>NNCF01126451.1:1852674-1866506 GCA_002313205.1 Laupala kohalensis
TATATATATATATATATATATATATATATATATATATATATATATATATATATATATATATAACATCATAAAAAGTGGATTTTGAGTGATAACTCTTCCTCATTTCAATGGAATCGACAGTTAGCTCTCCGTGATTATTTATTATACAAGTCATTGTATAAGTGCTATCACGGATAGCACCACACACACGACATGTATACACTAAAATACTTTAAGTCTACTGGCACATTATAGTTTTGCAAACTCACGATCTTAATGAATGATAACGAATGAGCGTTAGAAACTGTATGTGAGTAGGCAATAGTATTGCGAGATTTAATTAATAATTTTTTAAACAATTTCAATTCGTTTTTTATTATTTAAATCAATCCTAAAACCGAAAGAAACATACTTTCGTATGTTTGTACAGAATGGGCCACGAGTAGCTTTCCATTCACATACAAGGAACTCTCATACAAAAAATAATCATGCAAGGTAACCAAATATAAATTTATTTTTATATTAAACTTGAGTAAAAACGAGTTGTCAAAAATGAACAGATCATTAATTTGGATTTTGAAATTATTCTTTCAAATGTTGGCTGTTCTTTTGTTGATAGTTATAAGGTATACTCTAAAAATGCATTTATTATTTTTTATTTTAGGAGGAGAAGATTTGAGAAATTCCTAATATTTTGTGAAATTATTTTTAAGAACTTAAATATTATTTAATGTAACCTAAGGCTTTTAAACCATATTCCAGATTAAAATATCCGTAAATTTTGAAATTAGGGAAAATATTTTCAGATAAAGTTAGACCAATACAAAACCTTGTCTGCCTCCCTATCCAAAGTAAAAAAAATCGATTCAGAACTACGAGTTTATTGTTACTCGTGACCTTGCTCTCACGTGGGCCGGTCCTATTCTTACTGCACGGAAAGGGAAAGTCAAAATTTAGAGCAGGTGGTTCAGAATTATAAGACACGCAAGCGGTTCACGAGCTCGACCGTCGCGTGGAACCGCAGAAGAGGAGTAGCTATTTCCGGAAGAGGATCAATTATCAAAGTGATAGCAATCGATGAGAGGCAAACAAGTGGCTCTTCGCGACAACAACTTGAGGGCACACGCCTCACAACTTCCTCCACACATCCTCAGGGGATCTCAGAATCTCCCTTCTGACCTGTAGATTTCCATGATCAGTATAATGTTCCCGAAAGATTTAGAAAAAAAATTATACAGATTAAGGAAGTTAAATTAACAGTGTGATTTATAGATGGTACTAGTTTTACAGGTAGTATAGGTTATGAATAATATAAATCTTATATATAAAAATTCTTATGTATGTTTGAGTTCCTGCGTATGTTTGAGTTCGCAAAACTCGAAAAGTTCTCGGTCGATTGACTTGCAAGTTTAACGCAATGTTGCATTCGAATACGTGCATGTTTTACTGGTACTCGTCTATCGTGGTCCTTAGCTGTACTTAAAATTTGGCAGATAGGTGTAGACGTCCGCTAAGAAAGGATTGTTCGAAAATCAACCCCTAAAGGGGTGAAATGGGGTTTTCAATGTTTTATGTTTGTATCCCACCATAGCTCTGGAGTACCTGGAACAATTTCTACCAAAGTTGATACACAGATCATTGTCTATATTAAAACAAGCACTCTGGGGGTGAGACATCCCTTGCACCCCTAGGGATGGGGTGAGAAGGAGATGACATGTAAAAATAATGGAAAAATCCAATATTAGATTCGAAACCATACTTTTCGGTACCGTTGAGATGGATAAGAGCGTTCCCGGTGCTTTGTAAGTTAACAACCAGTTCATATTGCAGATAATATATCCCTAGCATTCCTGGGGTAGGGGTAAGAATGAGGGACAGGTAGACATAATAAAAAACGACTATATCATTTTTGGGACCACTGAAGTGAAGTGACACCCTCATTGCCAGATAAGCACACGATCGCCCCTCGTAAGGAATAAATACCCTTTGTGTATTTATTGTGAGAAGTAGTGAAATATAATAATAAACGAAAACATTATTAGTGAGGATATCGTAGTTTACGGGGCCGCTGAAATTTGTAGAGACATTCTAGAAGAAATCAAAGTTTACAATCAGTCTGTATAAACTCCAACACCAATAGGAAAGGGGATGCCATGAAAAAATATCGAACATGACATACCAGTGACGAGTCCATAATTTTAAATACCAGTGGCGTTGCTGAGGTGATAATGAAATCCCGATATCGTGTAAGTTTGAGTTCAGCTCTCAGGAAACAAACATACCACTAGCACCCCTGGGTTGGAGTGTGGTGTGGAAATGGGTTTATGGATAAAAAGAATTGAAAACTAATTTTGAAAATTGAAGATTGCATCGGATCCATGGTATTAAGGTTGATGAGATTTCCAAACTACCAATACCGTTAAATTTTAGTTGGGATCACATAGCGGCACGGTATCCTTAGTGCTGGGGTGGGAAGAGCGTGACGTAAAAATAACGTAAAGAGACTGATATATAGGGTCGAGTCCATGGTGTTTGTGTATTCTGAGATGAATATTCGTATTTCCAATGACATTGTATTCCTACATTATGTACATTATGCACGACGCCTCTATAGGCGAGGAAGAGCGAGACACGAAAAATTATCGAAAAATATCAGGTAGGTAAAAAATGATTTTTATAAAATTAACCCCTAGGGGGTGAAATGAGAAATTGGTGTTTTCTAAAACATTTTCTCAATAACATCAGTGAAAATAAGGGATTGAAACACACCAATATTATCAAACCTCCACCATTCTTGGATAACATTTTCACTGGATATCAATATGAGACAGAAGAAAGTTACAGACATGCTATAAAATTCACGCGAGCACAGTCGCGGGTACTAAGCTAGTACTATATAAATAGTTTTATAGAACTGCCTCGCAATCACCTTGACTATCATTAGCTCAGTAAAATACAACATTGTTACACAGTTGTTACAACTGTTACACAGTCGCAGTCGGTGGTTGCACATATATACGAAAAGTTTCCTTCAGCAATTTGTACAATAAGATAATCAGTGTAAAATTTGTAAAGTATGGGCCTAACCAAGAAACCAACGAATTATTTGTATCTGTCGTATAAAACGATCCATTTTGTGTAGGATGAATTCCATCACCTCTATTTCATAATCATGACTTGATAGCTTTGAAAGTGTTATTGTAACGTAAGTAAAAATATTTGTGTACTTTCCAAATGTATTATATTTGAAGATATTTTGTCTGCTGAGATAAAACTTAAAATTTGTGATTATTTCTAAAAGAATTTATAGCTGAAATCTTAATAAAACAGCTTATTCAATTTTTGTTGTTATTTTAAAATAAATTAATTATTTAACTTGTCCTCCAAATGTTCTCTTTGCTTTTTAATTTAACAATTTAGCCCGTTTGTCATCCATGCAATGACTTCTTGTTGCGCAGTCCTAATCTTACTAATCATACAAGGGATTTATCATAATGACGTCTAGTTACTTGCAGTGAACAGCTGATGACGACCTGCATCTGAGGTCGAAACGTCATGTAGTAATTTGTGTTGTTGTTTTTCAAATACAGTGTCCGTGAATGAACTGGAGCATTTTATTTTTACTATTACAATGATCCAACAAATTTACAGCGGGTTCGACTTTCGTAGGCGTAGTTTAATTTCTTTAGTGCAAATAAAGGTAATATAAGCTTAGTAACGTTTCCTCAGTAATTTTGCTCTTCGGACATGAGAAATAAAAAAGAATCAAAACACAGAATTTTCAAAAATATATATTGAAAATTAAATTAATATTCTTGAAGAAAAGAATGTTCAAACATTCGGTTTAATATAATGTAAAACTGCAACTTTAAACTTTAATTTCGTGGATTCTTCATACATAAAGAAACATTCCAAAGTCCAGTTGTAAAATTAACTTTTCTTAAAATAATTTTCCGTATCATGTATTTTGTGTTAAAAATCCACAACAAAAACATTAAATTTTGATTTTTATTGATTGGTAAGTTTAGGAAATTTTTTTCGTTATATTGCAACTTCCTAACCAACAATAAATTTTGACATAATTCAGTAGAAATTCTAAAATGATTCACGTTTGCACTAAGAAGTAAAGTTGGTTTTCAGACTCGAAGTCATGAAATAAAATATGTTTTATGAGAACTCTCCTTGCTCCAAAACCGTGACAAATTAACCACATTTTATTCCGCTGCCGCTTCGCTTGATCAATAGTCACTTAGTTGTAGGCTTGAATTTAACTTTATAAGACAGAAAGAAAATTCTGTGTTGGACTTTTTGAGCAACACTATAATTCCGATGCGACGCGACTGGAGGCACTATTGGGAAACCGAATACCAGGGATGAAGTAAGATAAGTGTTTAAAAATAATATGTCAATATCATTGGATGCATTTCTGACTTTACTCATAAGCAGGTGTAATCGTTAGGCTCTTGCCTAGGGGCGACATCTATAGAAATAATTATTCGCGAATCTTGTGTAATTTAATTGTTCTAATTTATCAACAATGATCTATAGCTTGACGTACTGATATACGTACTGATGAAATGACTTTTTTGTGTTTTATTAAATATCAACACGTACCTAACTATTTTTATTGTTAGGAGTGCATTGAAATGTTAAATCCGCCTCTGCCTTAGGGTCATACTCGCTTCCGGAGAGTCAATTAGTTTATTGTCTTCCACGTGGTCATACGCAGTTTGTAAATGCTTTTTTGACAAAGTTCATTATTATTATTCATACATGTATACACATGGAATTCTTTAAATTTACTTCGATTCCCTTGGGAAGGCCTATTCGAGGATATCTTATTTTCAAGCCTTGGGCAACCGAAATGATATGAACACCGAAAGAAGAACATGGTCCTCTGAATGCATCAGCGCATCTCCTAAGTGTTCGTTTGTGTATTGCTGACATTGAAAGCTTCTAAGCAAGTCCGCCGTCGCTCAAGTGTTTGTAAGCGAATCGAGCGCTGGAAATCCAACTGGAGGACGAAGTGGCAGTTGTCGAGTTGGAGAACTTCTCTCTGCAAGTTCTCTGCAATAGTGAAGTTATGGTTAATGAACTCTCTTACATAATTTCAAATCCATCATACTCTATACCAAACAACCAAAACAAAGCACATGAGGTACTGGTCAGGTGAAGGATCGGTTTATACTGTAGTAATCAGAGGGCAGTTGCTTACGTTTGATCAAGAGACTAAACAAAGCAGGGACAGTTATTCCGCCGTATACTAAACGAGTTGACGGAGTCTGCCGCGGTAGGAGATTCGAACACCATAAAAAAATTATTTTAAATCTAGGTATAATATTCAACCAACAAATTTCTTTGAATAAATAAATTATTATTATTTTATTAAATTAAATTAAATTATTATGTTTTAAATAAAAAGAAAGTAATTATTAACAGAATAAATATTTATTTTGCCAAAGCGGCTTTCGACAACTTGTGTTGCCATCTTCAGTAATTTCAATTTTTCCAAACCAACATTTTATATTCCAACAATCTATATAACTTTTGAATATGTGATATCTATTAGTATTCAATTTTTCTGATTATTACAAAGTACAATATACACCTCCTCTCTATTTTAATATATTTTTGTGTTTATTATTGTTGGTATTTGTGTTTCTATCATGGTACATTCCGGTTCTTCATCAATTGCGGGATCAGTTCGAAGTAACAGTGAGTAAATTTATTCAAAGATCAATGCTGAGGAAGTTCCTGCCAGTGTGACAGGTGTTAAGCACGATTGACTTCCGGATAAGGTATGCAGTTCCCCTCTTGATCCATAGAGCAACGAGGTTTTTACGTTTGTTCTAATGTATGAACCCCGTATTGGAAACGACAAAGGACAGAATATGCACTTTCTTTACCTTCCACTGGTTCTTAATGCTATATGCCAGGTCGGTGTATATTCTTTGTCTCTCAGTGTAGATTTTCTGCATATTTTGGGCAAGTGGGACTGCAATGTGTTTTAAATTTATTATTATTATTATTATTATTATTATTGTTGTTGTTGTTTTATTCCGTTTAAGATCTCAGCTTTTTCTGCTGGTCGTAGTGAGGTACGGGCTACACCAAGCACACTCACTCTGGATGATCCAAAAATTTTCTGACTATTCTTGATGTGTTGAGCAAAACAGCTTTCTGAAGTTGTACACAAATGGTCTTAGGCAATTTTAACATGCTAATACTATTGTGGATGGAGATAGGGATGATTCCTGTTCAGGACATTACCACCGGTACTATGTAAACTTGATCCATGTTTTATATCCTTTGTATTTCTGCTTTAAGGTCACTGTATTACTGATATTTTTCCTGAATTGTTTTCTGAAGGTTGTGAGTATTTGGATTATCTGTGTCTATCAAATAGGTTGTCTTTGTTACTTGATCTTTTAGCACTATGTCTGGTCTGTTGTTATGAATTGTATGGTCCGTGATTATTGACCTGCCATAATCTAATTTGAAGTTTGTTGATTCTATAACGTCAGCCGGCTCATATTTGTAATAAGGTGTGCTATTCTATAAGACAATACTTTAAAGCTAATGCTTGGTGAATTAAGTTAGCCAACTGGTTATAGTGATGTATTATTATTATTAATTATTATTATTAATTATTATTATTAATTATTATTATTAATAATTAATTAATAATAATTATTATTATTAATATTAGTTATTATTATTAATTATTATTATTAATTATTATTATTATTATTAATTATTATTGTTTATTATTATTATTTCCATCTTGTTAACGACTTTCAGTCAGTTTCTTGTGGTTGGAGAAGTTAAGAGACTCGTCTTAACCGCATTTATGATAATTTTGTTTCGGAGAGAAACATGGAGTTATCGTCAAACATCACATGTATAAGAATCGCCGAACTATGCGGAATGTGTTTAGGATAACTGATTTTTGCATGAGTTGGAAGTTTTGTGGCTTGGGTTCCAGTTCTTGCAATGATTTGAACACGTTCTTGGGCACTACTCCCATGTTTGACAGTATTATTGGGATTACTCTTACTCCGTCAAATTTCGAAGCAAAGGTCAATGTACTTTGTAATATTATTTTTGTATGATAGTTCCAGATTATTGTTGTTGGTGATGGCGATGTCTATGAGTATTACTTGTTTCTCTCTTTTTTTCTTGACTACTATATCTAATCTATTGTGCTGTAACCTTCTGCCTGTTATCCCAATAAATTTCTGTTCTATCCCAATAAATTTCATAATTTTCGTTTTCAAGAATGTGGACGGTTCATATTGGTAGTAGTTTACTTTATTTTCCTGTAGTTTGTATTTCCTGATGAATGATTTTTCCCACTTGATCATGCCTAAATTTGTATTCACATTGAGCTATAGCTTGGGAACCTCCTATGATATGGTGTATTGTTTCAGTTTCCTTTTTGCATCTCCGGCATAAGTCCGATTCAACTCCCATCTTTCTTTCAAGATGTACTTACGGTAATTGTTGGTCTTGATCACTTGGTCTTGGATGGCGATAAAGAACCCTTTAACTTCAGGTTGTGGTTCTCCATGGGTTAGCCAGTTGTACGACGCTTGTATGTCGACAGTATCTCGGCTTACTTCATTTACAAACCTTCCATCCAGGGCCTTTTCTTTCCAACGAATATCTTCTTCTATGTCAAGGGTCTTATTTTCATAACTTAATGTTAGAGGAGTGTATTTATCTGCTTTGACTACTGCCTTGTAGTACTGTGATTCTTCTTGTTTTGAGAAGAAACACTATCCTAGATTGTGAACAATTTTGTTATGTCGGTTAAGTATATCTATTAGTTCCACAACTTTTCTTTTCAGCGTAGTCATTTATACGGCTGCTTTTGGTTGATGAATTCTGTGTCTATTAATGGCTTCATTGATTTTCGTTTGTATATCTTTCATTCCTCTTTGTGTCCATCTCTGGACACCGAAAGTTTATGTTAACAGTGGGACGGTATAAGTATTCATGGCTTTGAATACAATTTTGGCATTTAATTTTTATTTGAGAATCATGCCAATTCTTTTAAAATATTTCTGCTTAATTTTTTCTTTCATCTCTTTATGTTCCGTGTTGTTCTTCTGATAATAATAATAATAATAATAATAATAATGTCATAATTATCTCAACTTGCGTTGATTTTTCTCTCTGCAGTGGATTATAAAATCAAGTTCTGCAGGGAGGAAGAATCTATTTCAGGTCCAAGAACTTTCTGGTAATGTGGGCAGGGTAGAAGGACGCCGTGTTGCAGTCTACATATTAAATTGGTATTGAATTCGAGTTCTTTAATAAAATCAAGTAGGGATTAAAATACTAGTGTAGATAAATAGGTACTACGATTACTTCTTTAACATTCCAGTTTTTATTATTACTAAGATAATTTTTACTGGTAGCTACATATATTCCTGAACCTTGATTGCACGAAGATGACAACATAAGTGGTCAAAATAAATGTTTCTTTTTTTCAATTGACAATAACTTTTTTCTATTTTAAATACAACAGAATACACCACCATTGCCCAATTAAATTATAAAACAGCATTAATTGACTTTCGGAAAAATTAACTTCGTAAAAATACTTAGCTCTTGAACATTGCATATTCTTCATTTTCATTCATATTTTATTTAATCGACTAGCTTTACTGGGTGCGGGTTTTATCCCCTGACCCCCATTTAGGGCTTCACCGAGGAAGTTCGCTGTTGGAATTCACCTCTTCACGCTCTTTGGGGCTTCGCTCCTGACAGGTGTGTGTCGTTATTCAGAATCCAATGCTTTCTCATGAAGCAAGTCTTGGTATTTTTAACGAGTTTTAGGATGCCGAGAGAAAATATATTTGTACATGTGCACATTTCTGGAATCAAGGGTTAAACGGAGAAACTATTTTTATTATAAAGACATTAAAATGGTGCCTTAAGTAAGTAGCTAGCTGTATAAATACATATTTATCTTGAAAATGCTAAGTACAATCCGAAACATACATACTCACGTACAGAGACAAGAATATACAGAGAAGTTTGCACGGTAAAGGATTTTCTCAAGTTTGTTCCATTTACCAAAACAAAAACATCGAAATCCGCATTTGTTTGTGAATATAAGGTACAGAAACATTCACTAATTCTTCAGAGCACACTCCTTAAAGACTATTCAAATGTTTTAGTAATAAGGGTTAAATCTCCACTACATTAACTATAATATTACGTTAACATTGACAAGAAAATGGATTTTAAAACGATATATTTTAACTTCAATATTGGTGACACATTTCTTTGTAAAGAAAATAATCCTAAGTCTCGTTTGCATTCTCATAACTACTCACATTTAAGTTACCTGAGGCGTCATAAAAGCAATTAATGCAATGACCACATATGTCATAGAGAGAAAGAAGAATCGGTTCATTTTCTACGTGACTGATGAAGTCTGGAAACAGAAACTGTTTCGTTCCTTACATTAGTGACTCGTTTGCTCATACGATTCCTCTCGTTCTCACAGATAACGAGAACCATAACGAGACTTCGTGAAAAAGCTCTCAACGCTATTTCCTGATGAATCATTATCTCCTCGCACCGCATAACAAACAATATACATAAATGACGAAAACTAACGAGGAACCATACGCGAAAATGGAATGATACTTTAACATCCTAGTTGTACAAACGAGCTAAATTAATTATATCAAACTGACAGTCAAATTCTAGTAATTCTTTAAACACATTGTTAAAACTTCTTAATTTCTGGTTTTTGAAAGTATGGGAATTATACGTAAGTTCGAACATAATTTTTTTTTTTTGAATCACCACGTTTCAAGTCAGATTGTTGCCGTAAATCCTCTTTAATCTAATAACTACACTTTACAATAAGTTTAGTAGCCCCTTGCACACCATCACCAAATCAGTTTCTCGTAGCTGAAGGAGGATATTCTAAAGCAGCGGTGGTCCTGTGGACCACTAGTGGTCCTCGGGAAAATTTGAATAGTTCACTGTAAAATCTGGGAACTAACGGCCATTTTTTGTATATTGTTTTTAAGACATTATATTAAACAGTAAATTTTTTTAGAATCACAATTGAGAAACAGAAAACAAATAGTAATAAAATGTCTCTTGACATCAACCTAATCACTGGGCCCTGGCATGGGACCACACCACATAGCAGCTGTGGGCCACGCATTGTTCGCTATCCCAGGACCCGGAATTGCTTGGCCGGGACCAGGTTTGCGCCCGATAAAAAATTCTACTAGGGGATTAATATCCAATCAGGTGTTGAACAAGATCATGGGCACATAACAACATGTAAAGTTAAAAAATAAAATATATGTGGCTATTATTTGACTCCATCTTTCTGAAACAAATATCCCATAGTGGTTCACGGATTTTCAAATAATAAATTTATTGGTCTGAGGTATTTAAAACTATTTTTTTTCTTTCATTTTGTTTACTTTATTCATTCATCCCTGTTCTGTGTCTAGCCACGACCAGAGCCCACCATTCCTCTACTTTTATTAATTCCTTTTCCTTTTGTTTAATTTGCTCTTTTTCTTTATTTAATATTTTTACTCATTAACCTACCACTTTCTCGTTCCCTCGTGTATAGGAAAATCTTTGCTGGCAGATTGTCGTCCCTACCACGAGGAGGTTTGGTACTTCTATAACCTAGTTTATTGTTTCTTTAGTGTATTTCTCGAATTCCTCGAAATTATGTAAGTCTGTTTCCTCGTTTATATAACCTGGCCAATTTTGTGTTACCAATAATCCTCTTCTTTCCTCTTTTTTTTAGCCAGTTCGCCCACTGCACACCAAAGAATTTACAATCTTATAAAATATACTATACATTATCGATTCTTTTCTCACGTTCACACTTGTCATTCATGCACATATTTGTCTTCTTCATATTACCATGTCCTGTTAATTTTTAAAACAGCTCAAATCCTGGTGGATAACGTTGCCGACCACTGAACCGTTCAATTTCTGCGGGGACACCCGGAGTTGGCAGTACGGTCAATGACGGACCATCGGCGCACCCAGTTGTGAATCCACGAATGGGTGACGCGCCGTGTCGTCGCATCAGGTGAGGATATGCTCGTTGAAGTAGAGAGAATGACGGAGAGCACGAGTGACTCACTACTCGAGTGCGGAAGCAACGTGACCCACTTGTGGTATCTGTGGTGGAGGGACAACGGGGAAAGGCGGAGATTGTCACGTGAGCATCGTGGAGGGAATCCCAAACTGGTTAAACAGAAGAATTAGTTTTGTTAAAAAAATAACTAGGAGATTTCGCATTCTGATGAGATAAATGTGTTACTACCATCCTAAAAATATCAAATTCCTATAAAATACAAGTTTACTTACAGGTTACAAACAGATAAAAATATAATTCAAAAACTTTAAATTTAAAAAATTCAAAGCAATTTAAATAATTGGGTATAATATATCAAGAGAATACAATGAGATAATAGAATTATATGTCAGGATATCATTCAAAATCTAAGGAATAATGGTAATAAATTTAATTGAAATATCTTTATTCATAACTCATAGGAGAATTTATATACAATTGATTTCTCGATTACGTATGAATTAGAATATTTTTGACTTTCAATATTTTAATCTACAAAGATCTCTCCTTTCTTAATTGAGGCTATCAAAACTTTCAGTGCACTTTACGAGTAAAATAAGAAAATATAATCATGTCTGCTGAATGTCCAATTTGACATTTCCATTCAGTTTCTTGTTGTTGTGTTGTCCAAGACTACATTATTTACAGGGTAATTTCTGAGTGGATAAGATGTTATGCCAAGTCGTTTTTAGTATAAGAGGTCGTAAATAAGACGCCACCAGCTATGAAAATAACAGATTTATTTTAGGAATAATAAATACCATTTTCTGGTTTTGTTTTGATATACTTTATAGATGGTAAACCTATTTATTTATTTTATTGGTTGTTTATTAGATGTATATTGAACTTTTCAATTTTCGTTATTTTTATTTCAAATGTAATTTGTATTTACATGTTATTTACTGTCCCTAGTATGTATATTTTAGCCTCATAATGACAATGATTCCGGCGAGAGAATTCTCGCTCGAAATAACATGGAGAAGAGAAGATCCGAAAGTTTCAACTGAAACATCCTCCATTAACGTTGAACCAAAAATGGCAAAGCTGTAAACATGTAATGAATTTCTAAGAGATTAGGGAAGCATTGTAGGGAATGACGCGATAGGTAGGGAACGTTATGGAGAATCCGACCTCCCTTCACCTTAAAACCTTGGTAGTTATGAAGCTCTTGGTAACTGAAAAAACGGACGTAGAAGGTTTTCTCTGGATGAAAGCACCGCAAGAATGAAACGGCGAAATGCAACTGAGAAACCACGTCACACTGACCACACAAGACACTCCCTGCCTCTCCAATTCATGACTGTACATGGCATACACATTTTTGGATTAATCATAATTTACATAAAACAACTACTCATGGGAAAGTTTCTCATGTTTTCAGATCTATCATTCGGTAAATTGTGCAGTAAATGTTAGTGGATGTAAATCGTGCCATTGAATTTATGCCACAAACCACCAATAGCACAAATGTTTACATCGTACATTTTGCACAATGTTATCCGTGATCCACTCGGAACTTTAAGTTTCATTATGACCGACATGGCAATAAAAAAAGTACTTTTTAAAAAAAGATCTCTTTCTTTTATGTTGGAAAGTGGAAGTAAACATGGTTAACTAGTACTATACAGAAATCAAGTACCCAGTTTTGAACAACTTTGAAAAAGTAAAGTAACAACGGATTTTACAAATTACCTATTTACAAAGTCACATATACTGATACTCTGTAGTATTACACTGGTGTACACTAATTCTCAACATAGTCAACATCATTGTCCACCAAGCACTTTCTCCATCGGTAGCCTACATCAAAGTATCGAATTTCTCTTCTTCCTTCCAGAATGAAAAAAAAAGACTAATACACTGAAATCATTAAAATGTGTAAAACATAGACGTATGTACGGACATTGATTAATTTTGGGTATGGTAAAATAGAAAACAATTAGAGGATACAAACATAACCTTTTAGGTGATCACAGTCTTTTCAATTAATATTTACATAGAGAAAAAGAGGCAGAATCAGAAATGTGTTACGAAGAATAATACAACCCAAATTATACTATGTTCCATTGCCCTACTTAGAATATATAAAGATTCAGAATCAACCATCATTAAACCTGAGTGCGTTAAAGTAATGAATCAATGTAAAGAAAAATATCAATTTCTGATCATGACACAAATAGGGTTTCTGCACAAGGGAAAATATGTAGTATTAGAAATAAACAATAAACACTAATTAGATGTTGTACTGCACCTACACCTCTAATCTCAGATTTGACGATAAGGAAGTATGGAATTGGTAGTGTTATGGAGTAATTGCAGAATGCATTGAGACAATGAAATGGGCAAGCGATACTGGGGAGTGTGAAATGCTCCACCGCTATTTGTGAGTACCATGGTACTAGATCCAATAAAACAACATACAATCATACAAGTATATTTACAATAACTCCCTAATTGAAATACTGTACTCTATAATTGAAATATTGTCTATTAAATACTCCATAGTTAATAAATTAGCGAGAAAAAAGATGTCAATCATTTTCTTCATAAATGAAGAGTCTATCGTATTGTTTATTATTATTGTTTATATAATATCTAAAAATATGTACATTAATTTAGTAATGCATATTTTAGACTTGACGTATTATTAACATTAGATATAAAATTAAGTACATAAATTTGAATGTGTGTGTGTGTGTGTGTAAATATATAT
>NNCF01126451.1:1873485-1919921 GCA_002313205.1 Laupala kohalensis
TATATATATATATATATATATATATATATATATATATATATATATATATATAAAAGCTGCTTTTGCAATATAGAAGCAGAGGAAGTTACTCAGTGATTCTCAAGAAGTCTGTAGCATTAAGAAAATGAATATGAAGAAATTATACAAATGCTGTTGATCATTTTGTTTTATTTTCATCTATTCATCCACATTGTGTGTTCTCGTACATTTACTACATGCACAAATATCTGCTGTGCCTGATTGAAAAATTTGTTTGAATTTAAATGAAAATGACTTAAGTATTCAATAGTTGAATTGTGTATAATGGATAATTATATTATTACAAGAAAGACAGTAGAACGTCGTCTATCACATCCTCGTATTTATAGATTTTTGTAAGTAATTCGTATTTACAGATAGAATAATTTTTCTTTTCAATTTTTGTTTCACAGTTTAAAACTTGTTTTAAATTCTATAGTTTGTGTGTTACCTACGTGTATTGTAAACATGTTGATTGCTGTTTTTACTTCATTCCGTGCATTAATGTTTTAGCAGATTATTTCTGTATTTATTTTTTATGTTAGACCTTGTAAGTGGACTATTCTTCTATTATTCCTTTAAATACTGATCATTCAGTATGCTTTTATGAATAATATTACCCTTTTTTTGTGTGGGGCTTTAGGGCTCGTCAACGTCAATTGATAACATTACCATTGGTAATATACATCATTAAAAATGATGTGAACCGTAAAGGATTTAGTTTCCGTAGTGTTATATTAAAGAATGAGATGATTTCATCTGTGACGTCATTAGTTCGGCTGCGAAGTAACTATCTTACACTTTTAAATGAACCCACTGTGGTATATTTTGCTCACAAAACGTCTTAAAAACTTAATATTCCGAAATTATTCAGAGAGTACCTGTCAATGGGTCTACTGTGTCTTGAAATCAGTAAATGGAATTTACAACTGATATCAGAATTTTGTTTTTAAGTTAAATAAACGTGATACGTTAATAAAATAACACTAATTTACTCTCTTTGGCACAACTAGTTAAAATTTTAGTTACGTAGAGATATAGCGCCACATATAGCAGGCATATTATGAACACGTTACATTCTGTATTGGCGCGGTTAGTAGAGACGCCTGGGACGAAATTAACGATTTAAAAAATTTAAAATTCAATCTATATTTTCAAACAAATGATAAGACAAGCACTACATTGTTATAATGTAAGATCCTTCGAAAGTACAGAAAATAATATTTTTAATGGTACCCAATTTTTAGCTATTGGTTACGTACAACGGAAAATAAAAGGAAGTATAAGAAATATTAATACTTTTTTTAGAAATAACCATTTAAAATAAAAAATAAAAATAGTAGGAACATTGATAAATTATTTTTCTTGAGATTCACATCATAGACGAGAATGGTGGAGTGTTTCAAATCTACGAGATGTAGTCCAATGGGAGGGCGAGTTTAATTAGCTCGACGTACGTAGAGGGATGAAGTTCGTTCGACTGCTTCCAATCCACCGCTTCATTTGAATTGTAATACGGAATGCTCGCAGCACATCCCCTGCATTTCCCCTCGAGGCGGCGACCGCAGACGCGGGTTCATGCAAATGCGATTCGCAGACTGAGCGAGGCGAGGAAAGAGACTCAAAGCAGTGGTACATAAGAAAAAGGAAAACATGACATTTCAACTAGAGAGAATGAATCTAGTTTGTTTGCAGATTTCATTTACATTATTGCCATACGAAATTGTGTTACTAGGCAAAAATATAATTATAAAGTAGTCTGTCCACTCGATTGTTTTGCGTACTAAATTGAACTCGATTTTTATTAAGATGGCGAAATAAAAGGATTCAACGCTTTAACAGTATTAGATTAAATTTTTATAACATCCTTTTCTGATTAAACTTGAATAAAAATTGTCATCACTCTTACTGAAGCAATCTAGTGGATTTAAGTTGGATGTTTTAAGACAATCCACCATCACAAAAATCATAGTGATGATTTTGTTCTTTTTGGGACAAATAATAAATATTATATTTCAAATATAATTTTGCAAGATTTTATTTAACATGAAAATTTATTAATATTGATTTCTATCAAAGTGATAGTTCTCATATTATCAATTTACAAAAAACGAGATGCGTCGAAAAGTAAAAAACATTCTGCCAACCGTGATAAAACGTTTTGCTTCATATCGATAAACATACAGTAGAATTTGGCATATCTACCTATAGTAAGGTGTTCATATTTAAGCGCAATCTCGGGTATCTGTAATTTTTACGACGACTGTACTTAGAAGTTCGCGTTGGAAAGCAGTCGGCCCGTGAGCAGAGGACCTAATTCTCTAAAATGTGGAGTTAATTCAATTACTACAAAGATTGTGGTGAGAAATTTCATTAAAACTGTCTCAACTTTCCATTTCCATGAGGCGAATGGTACGGCAGCACCACATTTCTTCGTTTTACCTTGAAATGAGTGCTAGATACGATGTATGATATAAAATCGTTCGTGCAACTATTTATTGTTTTTACGAAATATATTCAGGTAACATTTGAATAGATGCATGGTACTGAGAGAAATACATTATCTAGATAAGATGTAGATGATGCTGATCAACGTAAAGTATATACTTTGGTTGCAAGCGTAGCGTTACAAGCGAAGCTTGTATGGAGCTCAGACCGCGAACAAAATGATCAAAAAGAAACGAGGACGCCAAAGAACTCTAAACCTCCTAAGAATAAAGAACTTGAACATCCACAGAGTGTAGATAATTCATCAAAGAATAAAGATATAGTGCCACGGAGAAATAAGAGAAATAAAACGCTTGAGTAAGCCAGCCAATAATAATCAATTGCCTGGGACTGTGGAAGTCTCCTATATAAACTCGACCAAACGACGTCTCATCAACCATCTAACCGGGGACTCGCAACAAGATCACACCTCGAGATCGACCAGACGGAGCCTAGTTCACATAGTGGCTCGTGAACATTCTTTTATACTATTTCTGGAACTAATATGTTATTTGAACTCGATTTCAGTCGCAACAAA
The DNA here is from genome assembly GCA_002313205.1 of Laupala kohalensis. Taxonomy (NCBI): domain Eukaryota; kingdom Metazoa; phylum Arthropoda; class Insecta; order Orthoptera; family Trigonidiidae; genus Laupala; species Laupala kohalensis. The sequence continues at coordinate 1,876,529 of NNCF01126451.1, forward strand.
TCCACATGGCGATCTGATTCACATCATATGGTGAAACTTCTATGTGTTGGCAATTGGGCGTCATACTTCAATGGTGAACAAGGACTAACTACCACCAGAAGGCAACAAAAAGCATTCTCAGGAAAATTCATTCGATTCGGTGATCTGTTAAGACCTAATCACACAGTCTTTACTTGTATAATATGGACCACTTATTGTGTCTTTAGTATAAGTAGTTCTGTATAATTATTCGCTGGTTTATGTTTCAATATATGACTAGGGTACAGATGACATGCCCTAGACATATGTATCATTATTTGCCATTTCAAGCGATATCGCTAACTAATTAGTGTTTTGTAGATTTAAATTGTTCTCTATCTTGGGATAGCTAATATAACTTATATGAAGGTTAAATCATGTTAAGTCATATATCAAATTGTAATTAAAAGGCACAATTCTATTTATGTAGGTTAAGGTTTTTTCCATTGTTAATATAACTTGAGAGTACAGAACACATGTCGTATAGTTATATCTCACACTTGATCTAATGATTTGTAATTCCGTATATGTAGTTATTAAGTTTTGTTATTGTTATTAAATGTTTATTTGCAAATAAATATGTGTCGTTGATACCTACTTTTAATCTGACGACTGATTCAGTCTTAGATTTGTTTGAGCTTAACCGCTCAACAGTATGATTCCCTTTTTTACAACAAATCTATTCAGTACGTTATGTGTTACTGTTTATATTAAAGTATCCCGTCTTGGAATACCCTGGAATGGCAATCCACGCAATAAAGCTTCGAAATTGGGAGAGAGTAAATTTCTGGCCACAGAGAAACGATCTACACAATGACACATTTAATTAGAAAGATAAGATTCTATCTAGAGAGACGGTCAGATCTCGTGGCTAATTTCACACTCCGTAGCAACGCGATAAGATTTACCACAAGAGAAGAAAAGTTGCAGAAAGCTCTGTAATTCTACCGGTACAACATCCACCGTTCAAAAGAGTAAGCAACCAATTATAGCGATGTGCGAGGAACTCTCAACACCAGGGAACACCGTATGGACTGGTGAGGCTAACTTGCCTAACAATGAATACAAGAAACTTTTATTTTATTGTCGTTAATATTCGTATCTCTCTGTGATCATGAGATGGTATATGCAATGTGTGAATTAATAAATCAATTTGGTACCACTTATTATGATGTTTCTAATAAGTAAACCTATGTTTTATAAGTATTTTTAACTTACAATGATCATTTATTCTACTTCACGACCTTTTCATAGACAATTTTTATTTACAATTCATAACAAAGCTTCGACTTCTGTTCTAGTCTTCGTCAGGCTAATATGCGAATGTAAAGAAGCACGAAGAAATTCAGAAAACGATCACAAAACAACTAATAGTGGCACAAAAAATTAGAAACCACCGAAATCTGAGAATAGAGAATATACTGAAAAATATGAATCAAGTACGAAGATTTCTAAAGACAATGACGTTTTCATGACGTGTGCTGATAAAGAGAACGTAACATTGAACTAGAGTCAAAAACATATGAACCAATTACAAGGAATCCTTTGTCTCAAATATTAGAAAACTTCAAAGTATTACAGGAGATGGAAGGATAGTGGTCACATTGACCTAGATATATTTATCAATTTGTATGTAACTTCAGGTAATATATCATTAACATACGGTCTCCCTAAAATATATAAGCCAAAAATACCTTACGGAATAATTGTATCATCAATTGATAATCCTCTCAATAACTTTTCACATTTCATTTGGAACATCTTAAAAACAGGTCTTAATGAAATAAATTGTGGGATTAAAAATAGATATGAACATCTCATAAAGTATACGGACTTAAAAAGGATAAGAGGTTTAAATCTTTGGAAGTTTTTTCGCTCTTCTCTTGCCTACCAATTGTATTAACATTAGGAGTAATGTCTCATTGGTACGTATTAAACGAATGTCGCATTTTACCGGAGAGGAAAATTAAAATTACCATACAACTAATTTTGTGTTCAACTTATTTCAAGTTTAACAATAAAATGTACAAAATTGAAGGTTGTCCGATAAGAAGCGAACTGAGCCCTATTTTTTCAGAATTTGTAAGACGTGATTTGAAGAAAGAGTGTTTATCAAAATTAGATTTCACATCAAGATTGAATGTATGTTATGTTGATAATACTCTGCGCATCATTCCGGAAAACAAAGCAGAATAAATCAAATTAATAGACGTAAATAACTAATTAACAAATCAACCTTTCTTTCACATGTATGTTATGCAAATTTTCTTGAAATGGACCATGTGTCATTTTAACTCAATTCTATTCTCTGAAATGTACAACCTAAATTTGGTGACCCAATTAATAGTCTCCCTACGGTGTGGCGTTCCAAACGTGGAAACTTAAATTTGAAACATCACGTTTATCAGCTCGTCAACAATTAAACGAAAGTCACAGGATAAACCCAATAAGAGGCTCAATAGTCATGTGAGCTATTCTTACAATAATTTATTAGTCTGCTAGTGAGCAATGCTGGGTGGCAGATGGAAAAGAATACATACGTAATACAATAATACGAAATTAAAAAACGAATCATCAATATCTATAAAATACATACACAAACGGAATAAAATGCATAGAAAATTACTACACATGGTTACAATGAGAAAGAAATTTGATTTAAGAAATTAATTATCTACATGAGTCTCATGTGTGTATATTCACATACATACACAAACACATTTTCGCTTACAAACAGTTACAGAAACACACTCATACCTACAAACACGCTCACCATACACCCATATGTCATTACTCGCCCTATACCCATAACGAAAATGTACTTGCTATATAATAAAAAAAGAAATTAATAACTATAAAAAATAAAACCAAAACAGGGTTGCTGAGATCAATCATGAACACTTCAGTACTATAATTTACTCTGAGAATACCCTCAGAATACATTACTCTTTTTGGAAAGTTCGAAAGTGTTGCTGCAAGTTAGTTATTCCAGTCTACAATGGTTCTATTCACAAAAGAGTATTTACCAATATTCGTTTTCTGTTTTCTACATTTTAATTTACGCTTGTGGTCGCCGCGACTAATGTAATTCGGTTTGTGTAGCCTAGTGTTCACTGATTTCCACGCGGACTCACCCATGTAGGCTTATAAAGAGAGCACAAAGACGCGCTAACTTTCTTCGATTGGAAAGTGTACCCCACTCTAAATTAATAATGTGCGGTGTTCCTAACAAATTTTGCAGCCTTTCTTTGTATCCGATCTAATTCATTCATCTGACCCTCCCTATACGGATCCCAGCAAGCGGCTCCGTCCTCCAGAATAGGTCGAACTAATGAAGTGAATGCCAAGCTTTAAGATTTCGAGTTCCCTTTTCTAAGCACCCGACTTACGAAGTTCTACGCTCTCCAAACTTTCTGCGTTGTGTATTTAACATGTTCTGTCCAATTTAAGTTACTTTTTAGAGGGTTTATTTTCTTTTTATTCGTTTCATCCCATTTCTTTGTCTTCTTTAATATTCCGATATATAAAACAGTCATCTGCAAATAAATGCACTATCCAATTAATGTGCTTTGATATATCGTTAATATAAGCGAGGAAAAGAAGTGGACCCAAAACGCTTCCCTATGGTACTCCCGATTTCACCGCGATTTCCTTAGAGGAGTACCCATCTATTCTAACTTATTGTGACTGATTCACTGACTGAAATTCACAAATCCATTTCAGAACACGCGGATCAATTTCTGACTTCGCGATTTTTGCATAAAGACGGTCATGTGGCACTAAATCGAACGCTTTTCATAAATCAATAACTATTGCATCAGTTCTCCCCCCCTCATCAAGTGACTCAGCTAAGTCCTGGCAAATGGAAATAAGTTGGCCCTGATCTAAAACGGTGTTGGCGCGGATGTAGAAAATTATTTTTCCCCCAAGTATTCTTCAAATAATATACAATAATATGTTTCATCTGTTTACATACTACGGAGGTAATTGGTCGACAATTACTAATAAATGAGCGATCACCTTCTTTGTTAATTGGTACCACGATAGCCTCTTTCCAGTCCCGTGATAATGATATTATTTAATGTAATATCGAAAAGTCTGAATAGGTACGGAGTCATGGCCAACCCACCGAGTTTAAGTAAATTCCCTGGAATTTTGTCGCCACAGATTAATTTTTTATTCTTAATCTTAGAAATTCACTGTCGCAGCATCCTAATATTTAGAACAAAAGTATTTATGTGGGAATTATTTGTCAAATTTAAACTGTCGTTAATAGAGGAAATGCTACAAACCGACGAGTAATATGAATAAAAAACATTGAGCTTATCCTGAGGTTCTGTGTAGATTACACAGATTACGTTTTTAATAGCGGGTGTACTTTCTTTATTCCCTTTCCATCTTTTCATGTATTTATAAAATTGCGACCACCAGTTGTATTTATTAAGGAAAATTTTGTGTGGAAAATACTCCTGTGCATTTTTCTTTGCTATTAATAACTGTTTAAAGAGAAATTTGTAAATATTTTGGTAGTCAGTCGATTTTTATACGATTTTCTTACTTTCAAACGTCTAATGTATCTATTATAGTATTCAGGGTCAGGATTGTTTTTTTTAATTTTTTTATGGGGAACAAATTTTTCAATGCTCTTAAGTTTTATATTCTTAAAGTTTAACCAAATTTCTTCCACGGAGCTTCCCGTACCAGCACATCTCGCGTAATTTTGACGTAGAAGAAACAGGAAATCTGGTACGGTTGTTCTATTATATTGATAAATTATTCTATCATGTGGTATAGATATTTGAGAATAAACCCAGTGGACTTCTAAGATAACCGCGCGATGGTCATACCGTCTACAGTGTTACAAGAGATAAGCTCATCCTCCGGTTGTACGAGGAAAACATCGAGAATAGCGTCCCCTCTTGTCGGTTACTTCGCTATCTGACATTAGCCAGAATCCCAAGCCAGATTATTTACTAATGATTGGTCATTGCTAATGTATCTGAGTCTCCCTCCCAGTCAACATTCAGTCAGTTAAGGTCCCCACCGATAATGCTATTTCTAGTTATATTTGAATTCAGACCCATTTTATTAACTAATTTTTCTAACACGCGCATATCATCACTTGGAGCTCTATATATTCCTGTAATGTCTAGAGTTTTACCTGAATAACCTCCAATTCAGCAATTCGTAAACTTCATCTACCCGGCTTACAGAGCACGATAAACTGTTTCTCACACAAATAAAAACTCCACCCCCCATGACTCACACGATCCCGTCTGAAAAACCAAAGATCTGAACGAAATATTTCTGCATTTTTCACGTCCTCCGATAGCCACGACTCCGTACCAATAATAATATCTGGTTCATAAATATCGACTAAATTGGAGAAATTTAATTTTTTGTTGTAAATACTTGTTTCATCTGTAGCAACACTAACGACTCACCCTTGTTAACCGGTCGACGAATTTCGTTTTGTCCTTCACCGCCGTTGCCTCCCGTGCACCATCACCGCAGCCATTGCCTCCCCCGGTGACGTCTCCGACTACACCGTCGCCTCCTCCTTCGCTTCAGTCACCATCTCCATCACTATCGCCGTCGCCGCCTCCTTCATTACGTCACCGCCTGTATCGACGACGACGCCTCCACCTCCAGTGCCACCTTCTCTTCCAACACCATTGCCGCCGTTGTCGTTAAGCTGGAGTGTACCCAACAAGTTTTGATATTTCCTGCCAATACCGCTCTGCCATCTCAAACATGAGTTGAAGGAGGCTTCGCACGTGATAATCGCGAAAAGAGATTTCCTAAATGTGACACTTTTCGCCTATTCAAATGAAGCCCGTCACGCCCAAAATAACTTTCCTCCATCCAAATGTGGCCGTCCACAAATATTACGTATAGGGCATTACAAACCCAATCAATGCGTTCATTGATGCCCCCGATTTTTCTCCACCACACGTCCTTTCGACGCAACACGTCACTTACTTTTATGATGGACTGTGGGAACTTCTTTTTGGTGGCCGAAATAAGATCGTACATCTCATAATCGTGATATTTTGAGGTCGTTTGTTTCGACGTGGAGGAAAACTGTCGGGGGTTCCAAACTCCCGTTTTTCTATCACGCGTCGCTGTTGTTCCGGCCGGATGCCGAGATAGCATTCAATTTTTTGGATCTGTCCTCCTTCCGCACGTGTTGGACAACTGAGTCCCCTAACATGAGACAAGAAGTATTATGTATTTGGTTTTGCGGACCGGTGACATCTGAAGTTATTTTTTTTTTTGGAGGGGAGGGAGAAATTTTTTGGAGTTACTATGGCTAATACCAGAGAAGTAATATAAATTACGTAACAGGCCGTGATCCTTTTCGCAATCCACATTCTCCTATGAAATTGCTAACAAGGGACTAAACGTACAAGTTCCTCGCGCAGAATTATGTGTTTGTGAGAATTGTCTTTTCTCTATTTTCGTAATCAGAAAATATATTTTTAGAATTATTTTTATTTCATATAAAAACAAAAATTGTCTCAAAATTGCGTGTATTGCTTAGAATTACTGAGGAAATGCTGACCGTAATCGATGAAAAGTTTTAGGAGCATACTCATGAAGTCGAGATTAGGGTAGTCATCTATTCTCACCAAAGTTAGTTAAGGAAGGAGTTTCGAGCTATATCTGAGCAATGTATCTCTAGACTGGAAACACTGGCAGTTAACCTACAATTCGAGGCCCTGGCTTTAGAGTTATTGTTGTGTTCTGCTTCGGTTGACAGGGTTTATTTACGCAGACAGACAAGTGAACGCGACTGAATGGAGCGTGAGGGAATGCACAGGCCGCGCGTGTTCAACATCACGGATCGGCACCTTCATTTGTCGCTGGGGCTGCGTCGTAATACGAATAAAAATAATATGAGCAAAATACGGTAAATAGAGAATGAAAATGAATAAGAAATTAAAAAGTAGAGAAACAATATAAATAGAATGAAATAAACAATTAAAAACTTACGATGTTTTATGAACTTTGAATAATATTTATATTTTCTGTGAAGAGCTCACTACGTTTCGACTTGGATTTAAGTATATTTTTATTTATATTTTATAATGGACGTTATTTATAGAAGAATATCAATAAAATTTCAAAATTACACGAAACTCAGAAACTTAAAGGGAAATATTTAGGTAGGATTATTTTATTAAATCCAACCAAACTACGTACACCCATAAACCAAATTTACTGACTTCAATTTTGAATTCGGTGACATCAAACTCATCAATACTTCCTCGATTAAAATTAATCAAGTTCCTAATTTTCCTAATTAAAATGCTTTCAAGTACAAAACCCCAAGTTACAGTACTCATAATTTTATTTGAGCTATAAGAAGAAGTACATTGTATGGAAGAAGTACGGCATTAATGTATAACAAATTTAATCGCCTTCTGGTTTCGTTACACAACAAAATGTAAACATATCAGAAATAATACATGGATGTATAGTGTCATGCAACAGACATCAAAATTAATTACTGATGATGTACTTGGTATGTTCTTTGGTGGACACAACTAGAGATAAGAAAAACTCCTGGGCTTTTCTAATAAATTTAAGTACTCAAGGGCTATTATTACCGCATATTGTGAATGATCCAGCTGACGTAAATAAGCCTAGTGTATCAAGAGTCTTTGGATCAAATGCCATCTGAAAACCGTACCCAATTCGGCCTTCCAGGGAATTGTCGAACTCCGAGATTTGTGCTAACTGGGAGAGTAAATTTTCGCAGTGGCAAGAGATTAAGTAACCAAAAGTGTTAGAAAAAAGTATACAGTGGAAAATCGAAAGTAGACAGTCGAGTTTCCCCACCTCACCACTGGATAGATCTGAACACCATCTGTTCAGTAAGAGTTAATTAGCAGTTTGTAAACATACGTCATATCTACTTTATCCGTGATCTCTGCACCATAGCAGTCCGCACTTGAACTAAAAGGTTGTTTCACACTAGGACAATAAATGAAAGAGAAGAATGATTTAGTAGGTCCACTAAACGAGAACTTGGCAAGGGCGCGAGTGAGTTCAGAGACGGTTTAGTTGGTGTCCATGTCATGACTCCTAGGGAACAGTTCACGCGCGGAATGATAACGAAGTACTATAAAACAGATGAAGCTCAGACTTGCCCAGTCAGAGAAGTGGGCGATGATTCATGAATATCTCCTTTCAATGTTTCGTGGCCACTACACTACTTTACAAAACATTCAATCTTATCCAGCTCTTGATCTCCAAGCTCGTTTGTCACTTATCACTTATCGCTGCTTGATCTTAGAATCAGATTAATTTTTCTAAATCGTGAATTTAGTGTTATTTCAATTCATATGATTTTTAAACACTATACTCAGAATAATCTATAGTTCGATAATAATTTGTACATGTAAATTTTTTGCGTTAAATTACAAACATATTGACATTCTATTAGTATTACAACTCGCAGCTAACGTTTTATCTTATCTAGGAATTCTTGCTGAAATTTTTGAATCCGCCTCTGCCTTAGGGCCCCTCATCGGAATTGATGGGATGGTGTCTTGCTTGCTTCCGTAGAGTAAATTAGTTTATTGTCCTCCACGTGGTCATACGCAGTTTGTACTGTTTGTTTGACAATAAATTTATTATTATTAATTTATTATTATTTATTATTATTTCCTCGTTTAGCTACTAAGTCACTCGCAACTGGACTATTAGCGATAAATTCCGTACTTGATATTTTTTCTGAAGAAAAAATAAAGAGATTTAAATATATTTGTCAAAAAGGCAGTTATATCCTGTACAGAATCAGTGAAACGGGATTTATAATTAAAACTGACACAGGTTTCAATTATATCACATTCAAAAAATTTGAGTAACCATGACTACTATATGTGATTTCTTTTTAAGACATAAGACCCATTATTGTTCTTATACATGGCGTAACATGCAAAGAGTTTATTGCGAATTCTTGACTTAAACATTGTCAAGGTAAATGAAATAATAATACTTGAAATTTTGTTAACTTGTCAAAAAAACTTTAGGCACGTTTTTCTCTCGATTATGTTTTTCTCTCGATGTGGTTGTGGTTGGAAAGGTCTGGCCTCGTGCACATTTCACGCTTAGTTGGAGAACAATCATTACCATCCTTGTGATGACGGATGCAACTAAATGAAATCGTTACTCCTTTCTCCATGAAAAAAAAATCATTTCTATAATTCTAGTAAGTTAAGTGTGCTTATGTATTAATGTACACTAAAGAAAAAGGAATTATGTTATGTTCCGGCACACGTTGAACCGAAGCGTGAGGGTCCACGGACCAAGGTTCGTGGATTGTTGGTCAATTGGTCTTAATTGCTCCAAACCCTGTGTCGCCCCGTATCCAATAACATCAAGGTTTTAGATATTCGCTACTGACAACACATGAGGAGCTTTGTGGCTGACGCCATCTTACAGTCACCTTATTAAGGATGTTAACTATGATATTGATCATTCGTCTTAATCATTTCAAGTCAAGATTAGGAAGATCTAATTATCTTGTACCTCAGGTTTCAATGGATTAATTTACAATAAACTGGAATCTGGTGGACACAGCATGGCGACTAAGTGTAAATCGTTTTTCCCCACCATCCACACTGTTGCCAATCTAGTAGTAAATATCTTATATATCTACGCCCTTCGAACCGCATGGTTGCGCCCGCTAGAGACCTCAATTGAGAGAGAACCGTCAGCCATGTCCACAAGTTTAGACCATGTTATTTCCTATAACAGCTATTGGTGTATCTTCACCAAAAGCTAATATTATTATCTAATGCTATCAATAGATCTAAAAGATTTCAGTACGTCAATCTGACACTAGCGAGCTCTATTCTCACCCAAATATTTCATGACGATAAAATATATATAATTACATGATAATCGCCACATACATTCTGAATATCAATTTTATAATTTTAATGTAACTTTGAATCAATTCTTTAATTTGTATCAAATTATTTAATTTGAACAATTCAATAATAATGTATTTGCGCGGGAGTGTTTTCCCTCGAGTTAACATGAGAAGACACCGTAGCCACTAACTCAAGCATCACTCTCTCTCCACACTTCAAGTGCATATCGGACTTAACTGGGTCCGTCGTGAACATTATGTGAAGAGTGTTGTGCGTGAGGTTCAACTTCAACCATGTGATGCGACCACCTGGAACTGTCGTGAATATGGTTTTATTGTGATCATGGAAACAGTGTGATCATATAAACTTTAAATACTATTGATGGATCCACACAACGTTGGTGCCTCCTGCATCTTCCAACTGCCTGGGACGTTGAGCACAGGCAAACGCTACGAGAGAGAGAGATTTTGTGTGTTTAGGTTAGATTTTTGGTGCGATTATTAGGGAACGTGTTTTTGTGTTATTTCTTTGTAAAAAATAATATTTGTATGTCCATTGATTTGTTTGTTTTGATATAAAATCGTGGTAATCCATGTGGTCCTCCAATTTAAAATCTTTTAATTATTAAATTCTAGATACCTCCCACTCCCATAGCTACCCGAGTGTTTTTGGGGTGCCGTGCATGCTCCAGCTATATTTACTACGCACAAATTCTCAGAACTCTTTTGGCAACTCGATGCTTGACTCTCATTGGTGGAGTAGAAAAAAGGGAGGGGGAATCGTCACAATCATGCGACCAATTAGAGCTTATTCAAACCACTAGGAGAAACCGCGAGTAGCATTTTGCGGAAATATGAGAAATTCGGCATTACATTCTCTCCTGATTAAGGTCAATAGTCCCCGCCTGTTGCTGGCATCGCGTGGTCGGTGACGAACACTCCCTACGAGGGGAGGATGAGGAGGGTGGAGAAGAAGGGAGGAGACACTTTCACGCACTGCGTCACATGCAGGGACACGACTCGGGGATCACATGATCTGACCTTCATAAAGCAACCGCAACACGATCAACACGCCGGGACGAGACTCTCTCTTCACTGTGCAAATCAGGAAACACAATAGGGCATAAGAGTATTAAATTCAGGTAAGCCGTATTTAATGAATTAATAAAGTGTTAATAATAACATTTCTCTATTTCGTCTGCAAGTTAATAATCAATCATGTTTGACCAAACTAAGTAAACCACAATTTTTTATTATTAACGCATTTATGGTAACTTCTCTGTGACTTCCCATCACCGTCTAAACCAAAATCATGAATTTCTGTAGGATGATGTTAAAATTCTATGAATAGAAGACGTGTGTAAAATACACACATTTGAAATGTTATAAAAAACACCAAATGTACCATTAATTTAGAGACTGACACTTTAAAGTTGCAAAACATTTATGACATTAATATTTAATTTGTTTTCCATTTACACCTCGAACTATGTTTATTCATTGTGTTTATTCTTTGCATTTCTCCTCCACTATGTTTTTTGGTAGATAAGTCTTATATACTTTGTACTTTTTTGTCACTTTAGTATGACTTGAGTATCAGCTCAGATATGTTCACCTGAATGGTTCGTAAATTAGTACCGAAACGTCGTGTACACGTATTACTATGTTTTATAATGTTTATTGTTAATAATTACTTTTAAAATGAATAAATCTAATTTTATAATTTATTAATTTAACTTTCGCTGAAGCATAATTATTTATTGAATTTTCTTTTTAAGAAAATTCAGAAAATTCAACGAATATTACAATGTATGGCTATGACACGAAACCTTCAATTACTCTACACTTACACAAAATGTAAAACCACAAAATAATATTTTACTGTTGTATGTGCTTATAATTACCCAAGCACATTTTGGAACACAGCTGTCACCGTTATTGTTGTGGATAAGGATGTTCATTGAAGCGTGTGAATAGGTGAAAAAAATTGCAAAATATTTATATGTACCTATATCATTTAATGTTCCAGTGTTATTATGACCCATAACAACAAAAAGGAAAAAGGAAAGCAAGGTATGTACTTCATGTGATCAAATCATTGCAGTACAACCACAATAACACTAGGTATATCAAATTACAGGACTACATATTATTCCTGAGTTATTTGATAAGTTGAGCAAAAACCTTCTTTAACATTGAACACACTTATCAATAAATACACTATTTCATCCGAAGTGGAAATGTATTCAACTAGAGATATCGCTATCATATACTTGATGTGAAGAAATATTTATCATATTTCTGAATCATACTAGCATCTCGAATTAGCAATTGTTCAATTGGGATTATGAAAGAGACAATAGTTAGAATTTTAGAGATCAATCATACATCATAATGATGCTACTAAATACAATATTAAGTCCACGATTACTTACAAATGAAGTAATTTTTCATTAATCCACATCAAATCATGTCATCTTTCCTTGTCACTCCCGAATACAATATCTCTTCAGATTCACAACCCGTCATACTTACAAACATATTCTTGAACAACAATTCAAATGTCTGCGCAAAACACGCTCACTGTTGTCAATTATCATTACACTCGTCCTCGACACTATCCGTCCAGCGGACTTGACCATGGGCTTAGTTTAGCTCTGAAGCATTATTCTAACTGAAACCATCACAAAATGAGACTCTTGATTTGAACTTATATTGCATGTCTGTCTTTTTAACAACTTCAAATTATATAAAACATTTTTAAGTCTTTAGTTCATATACAGTTCATTTGATGCTGAAGACAAGAGGCAGGGTTCATTGCACAACCATGTAACTGTTATATATAGAGCACAGGATCTTGGAGGCCGTGAATTCATCGCTAAGCATACTTAGATAAATTAGTTTATTGTCCTCCACGTGGTCACGCAGTTTGTACTGTTTTGACAATAAATTTAAAAATTTATAAATTAAGGAGTAAACGTAACGTCTCCTAATATCCACAATTCTCATGACTTTATTTTCAGACGAAATTATTAATAAAAATCTCGAAGAGAAAGAGCGATGATGGACAAAAATGACATATTTTTCATTATTTTAGCAGCGAACATTTCATTCCATGAAGCTATTTTATACAAATTTTTAAATTGAACATTTTGCAGAAATTTTTAAATTGATATAAAATTGCAGAAAATTGGGTTGATTCATTCAAATCTCTCTAATACATTCCTTCAGTATTTTTAAACTAACTAGTTATATTCAGTCTGCCGATTAGGTGAGTCCCAATAATAGCATTTCTGCCAGTCTTTACATTTGCTACATGAGAACTTCTGCAGGCATGGAAAAATATTGGACGTGAGGATAGCGAACAATTAATTCACTGAACAATATGCGACGTAATAGGATAGTCTTCCCAAACATTGGTACCAGAAAACTGACTCAGATACTTGTAAAACTTCCATAATCAATCTATTTTCTTACTATCCGTCATATACCGAGGTTCTAAGATGGGTAATAAGTAAAATTATATGTTGCGAAGTGTCAAAATGCAAGCATAAAAAACAGCGCTGTGCGCTTCGTGATCACAACTGTTGCTCACTCTCGTGGCGCACGAGCAAACTCAATTCATATCCGCGCTCAAGCGGCTAAAGAAAGAAGCTTGTGTTGCACACAGACGTCACTGGAGCGCGCTGAGCTTGTTCGCAGAGCTTCGCTGCTTTCGTTGGTGCTCCGCAGCCCTCTTCCGCAGAACGAAGGCTCGAGCAATCATCGCGATGCCAGCGGTAGCACACAACGCGATGACTGTCGTCTGCAGCGCCGGCGCCAAATCCAACGCCATCCACATCAAGTACTGCACGTAGGACGGCAGCTCATTCATCTCCTGCGATAATATTTTCATGTTTTAAGAACAGATGCAGGCTTGATATCAAGAAATCATAAAGGGTGAAGTGTAACCAAACGATGTAAAGGAGGAGGATAAAATCCATATAATGACAACGTTAGAAATACGGATTGAAAAATATTCATGTAATGTTTTTTATGTGTGTAATATGTCAAGTGATTTTCAACAATAAATTTATTTTCTTGATAAAATAAGATTAAATCTTATACTGTGATTATATATGGTATAAAAATTGAAAAAAGTGTCCCCCTCAAAAAAATTCACTCAAGAAAGATTTAAATCAATGGATAACAATATGTGTCAAATAATGCACCGCAAGACAGTGAACAAGTTCTTTTTCGACACTTCTTCCAACTCATCGTCCGTTTTCAACAATTACGTTTTTTAGGTACTTTGCTGCAATCAATGGTTTAAATACACCATTCGCAAAGAAAAGTGGCGAATGACAGCTTAGAACACTGCTCCCAACTTATTTTTTGCAATCTACATACAATTACACAGAAAAAGGATATAAACACTAATTACGACCTAATTTAGTGTTTACGTCAGAAGGGCTCTTATGACCTTGCTGTTGACGAACCCTAAAACCCCGCACACACACACACACACACACACACAAATGTTTACATCAGGTTATTTCTTTCTATTTACGAACGATCCTACCTTTTAAATTTTATCGTAATTACATAATATTTGGACTCATTTTATAAGTAGTTTAATATAGAAAATAAATATTGCATTATAATCATAATCATACGTTAAATAAAAAAGTAACATTTTCAATTGTTTGAGTCCATTAGGTGACTAAAAGCAAAATCACGGAAAGCGGTGTGCTCGCCCTTAATAGTCACTTTCCTTAGGGAATGTTATAGATTGAACTGAATGGCAATGCCTCACGATTCTGGGGTCCATCAACAAAATTTTGTATCAAGAACAGGCCGATGGCTATTATACACTCTGAGGAGCAATAATATAGGGACCATTGCAGTAGTTATGAGAAGTTTGCTAGAAAGCGATTATCTTATACCACAGCGAATAGCTGTTTTAGGATTCGTCTAAATATGATGGAAATTGTTAGTTTGCGACGCACGCAATTCTTACTGGATGGGTCTTCCACACGAAGTTAGTAACTTATAGTTATTAGCTAAATATTCATATTTCCATGTTGTCTATGCCCGAGACTCAACTCCTAATAAACTCCTTGTTCAGCTAATGCCCATAATATAATTTTTGGAAAATGGCAAAGTCACAGTGAAATGATAATAAATTTGTTTAACTAATTAATCAATTGATTCGTTAAAGTGGATTAATTTTATTTTACTTGGCACATCAATGTGCTTACTGCATAACTTTTTGATTCAATTTTCTACCGTATCTTTTCAAATTAGAATTCCAAATTAGATTCTGCTTTATTAAAATAATTTCTATGTTGTATTTCTATGCCAATGATTTAAAGCAGTGAATTTGGACACTCGATTGATCTTCAAACAGCAGGAATATCAAACTCCCATGGTGGCATCGTGGCTGACTTCAAACTTTTATTAATAAAGTTTCATTCCCCAATTATTCAGCAAATTATAAATACGAAAGAGAATGGGTAACTACAACATATAAAAAGAATTAACCATATTCATGCGGAGTGTGGAGTGATGGACCAAAAATCAATAAAGCCTCGAAATAAGTAGAAGAGAGTGATAAACTAGAGGAAATAATAGATAGTAAAGTTTTTGTTCTACACGGAAAAAATAAGTTAGATAGCTCACCCTAAAGTTAGCTGTGATAGCTCACGCGTTGGCTATCTGGCGAACAGACAGTACCATTAGCTACCACAGCTCGTGCTGTAGCTGCCCTAAAACAGTTTTTGTCTGAACGAGACCAATTTTCTATCACTGCGGAAGCTAACGCTATTTTGCCTGGGAGGAAGAAAGTTAAATCAAAAGCTACAGCTTATGTTTTGCGCGCTGCAGCTCAGCCCCGCTGAAAAATCTGTCTTAGCTACAAGAACTGTTGTTTGATCCTCGCCGCTGATCTCGTTTGTAGTTGCAGCTAAATTACACTCTCCTGCGTTGCCTTCTATGCATTCGGTTCGTTGACTCATGACTGAGGCGGCGCAGCCTCAGCAATTGTTTTCCGGAGTTAGATCATGAAGAAAGAGGATTATAATCGTTTGTATTACAGAGTTAGATCTAAATTATTTTCTTTAGCTTTTCAAGCAACGAAATGGGCTGACTCTACTGATGTATTTAATATTGGTGATCCATTTGTCTTAAACCATCTTAATTATTATAAACAGTTAGAGATATTACATCAAACTAAACAAACTGTAAGACAGAGATCAGAATGTGTTAGTAAATATGATGGAGAAGTATATGGCTCTTGGTTTAATGATGATGTTCTTTGCTGTAATAATTTTCTTTATGGTGAAACTAATAGACAATTATATTTGTGGGGTACTACAGAATGTGGTAAAAGTACATGTATTAAGGAAATTGTTTTAAATAAAAATTCAGAATACATATTTATACCAGGAGAATGTAGTTTTTTCTTAAGTGGTTAAAATAAAAATTATAAAATAGTTTTATTTGAAGACTTTAATACTGATTATTAAAAAATTAAATTGATGTGTTAAAAATATTGTTAGAATGCAAATTATTTCGTGTCAATGTTAAATTTGGAGTTGGTTATGTATTGAAGTTTGAAGGTGTTGTAATATTTGTTTCTAATTATCCACCGTATTCAGATACAGCATTTGAGAGGAGATCGAAGATAATTGAAGTTACTCGACCATACTACTAAAAATGTACTACAGACTAAGACGTTATGGATATAGACGTTATAAAAGACTAAATCGACCATGGCTTTCGCAACTATAAATAGTTGTTTACTTGAACAAAATGATTCATTGCATCGACTAAACGACGCAACCCGACGTTGCGTAGCCCGAAATTTGAAGTCTAGACGACGAATATTTACCGAGTTTTCCTGACGCCGAGCAGCCGTTCACTGATGATATTTCGAATTTCTGAAGATTAATGTTGGCGAATATTTACTTTATAATTACTTTAAATAATACATTCGGTTACGTAAAAACTATTTTCTTGGTATTTAAAGATATATTTTTCAAGATTTTAGAGATGATTGCTATTTTACATATTTACTATTCATGGTACCAATACTATGGTGTCAACTCTTAGACAACGTAACACAAAATAATAAAACATCATACTGCTGTATCTCAATGCTAGCGTTCGTGCCTTCAGAGTTAAATGACCCTGGATCGAATACTGGCGCGGTCGGATACCTGAAAACGAACATCGAAAGAAAAGAACGTTTGCTGTACGCCTGTGTGGAAACAAGGTAAGACAATGGAATTGTGCATACACATAGTGGCCATCGACTCACGTTGAATCAATATTACATGTTTACTGGTTGACAAAATCATCTACCATAGGTTCCCTTATATTGTGGTTTAACTACTTAAGTTGTGACAGCTAATGCTCTACGCTGAGATATAGGAGGTCGAAAATTCACGTCATAGCAGACGGATGTTAGCTGCGCGAGCTCATGTATTGTCTGTCCGGTTGGCAGCCAATACATCAGCTACCCCGGCTCAGGTATTTTTTTCAGTGTAGAAAAAATGTAAGGGAATATAAAGATAGGGAGAAAAATGGAAATAAAAAGAGAAAGAAGTAACCCTAAAAGAGGAAAAAAAATAAGTTAACAAAGACTCGCGAGATAACCGTGAAGTGATTGGAAGAGGTAATTAACAAAATAAGAATAACAAAATATTTTCATCAACCATACACATATTTATATAATGAGCGAACTTAGATTTTTTAAAAATTTGTTTGGTAATATGCTTTAGCAACCTGCGTTCATGAACTTACCATATCGATCCACATAATGGGCAACGCCATGTGATCAAAGGGTTTTGAAAGTTGTAATCTCGTTTTCCCCATCATGATGTTGACTTGCACCCGACAATAGATCTCCAACGGGATGCCCAAATCCTACACACACATCCATCGAATCAAAAGGACAGTTTGACTCCACCATATACGAGCAAAAATTATTTTTATAGAGAAATTGTAATGCGCTAATTTAAATTACGCGAGATAAATACAAAATTGAGAAAGGTTGTAATACTTTGTCCCAAATTTTATAATTTTCCAGGAATACAAATAATCATATTTTATAGATTTTCACGGGAGCTGATAAATGCATTTCGGAGTAACATGAACAATTCAATACAAATCCAATTATCCGAATTGTCAGGCCTAAACTAAAGGTAAAAATTCAAATGCACCTCCATCTGTAGTTTAGGAATCAAGGAAAGAAAACGAAAAATTAGAAATTTAATATACGAATGAATATGTACGACTACAGTCTGTTAATTAAAAGTACTGTAAGTGTCGTATGCAACGCCAGTATAATAATATGGAAAAGTAGACTAGAACGTAACTAAGTACATTATAATATGTACAGTAAAACTATGAACTGTACAATAAATTAATGTCAGATTTATTTGATCAAATATAGAGCGATATTTTTTTTTCGTGAAACATCTCCAAGAATAAGTGTAATATTATCGATGTTTTTATTTTATTGTTTTCGTTTTACATAGAGATATTTCTTCTCTGCAATTGGTTCGGATAATTGAACTTCAGTTGAATGGATTTTTGATGTTAAATGCGACATAGAAACTTTCGTTCCCATGAGTTAGTCATTCTTACCGGTTGGAGTTTCAAAAAGGACATGTGTTTATCATAATTAGGCTCCTGTCCCAAGATCATGGAAGTTATACTTTCATCAGCATACAACATATGAGGTAGAGATAATGCTAGGGGAAGATCTGTAAACAGAAAAAAACAAAAATGAGTCAGTAAAAGTACGTAATCTATTCGTTACATGACATATCTAAGATAATAACTTCCTGATTTTAAGAAAAAGTTAATTAACGACTAGAACGATTTAAAAAAAAGTAATTTTCAATAAAATAAATATGTATTAAATAAATACAAATCTGTAATGATAGGCGTAATACAACCTAGTTCGCATAAAATATCATAAAAGTGGAAAATGTGGCTAAAATATGTACAGTGAATGTAATTGAAATTCTAGATGTATACTTCAATTAAATCACCTTACCAAAGCACAAAAATACAAGTATTCGTGATATGTCATTGTGCAATATCAGTACATAGTATTTCATCATCTCGTGTTTTTTCAGGTGAAATACTCCCGCGGAATTGTACGTGTGAATTTTGAGATTTTGGGATTAAATTCTTTTTTTAATCTATATTCAAATACAACCTACATCGTGTTCACTCATCTGCCACACTAATCAATTAATAAATATTTAAAAAATCACTATTACATCAAATTGGAGAATTTTTGCACTTACTACTTTGACTGAACATTTATTAGTAATTTCTTTTCTGGAGGCTTCGCCATTTTCTTCCACGCGTTGAAAAATGATCTACCATACCTTCTTCGAAATTCGTAAAATGAAAATACTAAAATTAAGATAAGTGCGGACAACATTCTAAACGGAAATGAGACAATATTCAATCGTTTTCACTATCGTGAATGTGCCTGTATTGTTTGTTATGAAACTTAACACAAACATAGACCAGCATATTGACATTTGTTACAAGAAGTTTCAGCTTTCTATCATTGTAAAAAAACAAATATGACCACTTTTTCTCGTAATGTGGTACTTGATACATTTCCTGCGTAAACACATGTCGGTTCTTCAATTTGTCATGGAATTTTGTTTATTAGGAAGAGACAATACACGCAGAGACCCGCTAACGCACGTTGAAATGCATTCACCCCTGACGCATAATAATTCCATAAGAAATCAAAGAATGGACTAATTTATAATTATCTTTTAACACCTTTTATCACCTTTTAACATTGTGAACAATGTGCCCATGTGCGAAATTTACCAACCATTTCGTTAGAGGAAAACTTGTTTACGAAATAAATGTTTTTTTAGATGAAAAACTGAAACTTTGTGAAATAAATGCCAGTATACTGATCTCTCTTTGCATGCTGTTTCATCTCGATACAAACAATAGTTTTTCTGAGTACCCGCGGCTTTGCACGCGTAAATTTTGTAACATGTCTCTAACTTTGTTGTCCATCAATCTTAGAAGTTTTAATAGTTTTGGTGTGTACCAATCCTTCACTTTCACTGAAGTAATTGAGAAATTTGTTTTAGAAAATACCAATTTCCCATTTCACCCTCTCAGAGGTGAATTTTTGTAAAATCCTTTCTTACCTGACATTTCCGACATACCCCAAGCAAGATATTTCATGTCACACCCTTCCAAAGCCTCACATTTAGAGGTGTCGTGCATAATGTACATAATGTCATTGGAAATGCGATTATACATCTCAGAATACAAAAAAACAATTGACTCGACCTTAATGGTATTTTACGTTACTTTCTCGGTTCACCCTTCCCTTCCTAGCTCTAAGGATACCGTGCCACGATGTGATCTCAACTTAAACTTAACGGCATCGGTAGTTTAAAACTCGCATCAACCCTAATACATGCAATTTTCATATTTTTATATTTCAAAATTAGTTTTCAATTCTTTTTATCCATAAACCCATTTCCACCACCCCACTCTTTCAAGGGGTGCTAGTGGTGTGTTTGTTTCATGAGGGCTGAGTTCAGGCTTACACGATATTGGTATTTCACTATCACCTCAGCGACGTCGCAAATTATGGACTCGTCACTGGTATGTCATGTTCGATATTTTTTTCATGGCATCTCTTTCCCTAGGGGTGCTGGAGGGGCGCTGGTGTTTATAGTGAACTTTGACGTCTTCGAGGATATCATTACTAATTTCAGCGACCCCGAGAACTACGATCTCAACACTAATATCGATCACTTTCGATTATTTTGACATTTCACTCCTCATCCCCAACGCAAAGGGTGTTTATTCCTTATAGTGGGTGATCGTGTACTTATATGATCATGAGGGTGTCACTTCACTTCAGTGTTCTCAAAAATGAATTGTTCAGCACTAATACTTGTCGTTTTTTATTATGTTTACCTGTTCTTCATTCTCACCCCTACCCCAGGGATTTTAGGGGTACATTATCTCCAATGTTAATGTCTAATGGTCTGATTGTTAACTTACAAAGCACCGGGGACGCTCTTATCCATTTCAACGGTACCGAAAAGTATGGTTTCGAATCTAATATCGGATTATTCCATTATTTTTACATGTCATCCCCCTCTCACCACTTCTCTAGAGGTGCAAGGGATGTCTTACCCCAACAGTGCTTGTTTTCATTTAGTCTGTCATCTGTGTATAAAGTTTGGTTGAAATTGCTTCAGGTACTCCAGAGTTATGGTGAAATACATACCTAACATTCCGATCCCCATTTCACACCGTTGAGGGTGGATTTTCGTAAAATTTTTTTTAGCGGATGTCTACATTCTAAAAGGAACGTATCTACCAAATTTCAAGTTTGTAGGATTTGTAGTTTCTGATATTTAGTGATTAGTCAGTCAGTGAGTGGTATTTCGCTTACTTTATTTTAAATGCATTTTTTTTACTATTCACAGGTGTGATATGTTTAAAATAAGCATGTAAAACTCTCTCGTATTCGAATGCGACGTTGTGTTAAAATTTCAAGTCAATAGACCGACTATTTTTCGAGTTTTGCAAACACAAACATACGCAGATTGAATTTTTATATATAAGATTTGGTAAATTCTTAAACTGGCAAAATGAGAGTAAGAACCAATACTATTTCGTTTTATTATAATTAATAAAATTCAATTTACACATTTTTAATACACACAGACTAATGCAGAATGAAACGAGGAAATTCTTTTTGAAATCTATTTATGTCGGTGCGTCAATTTAATTCTTACTGACCTTTGAACTTAAAAGGACTATACTTCCGAATCGGGCAGTACCTAACCTGTGAATGATATGAGCAAACTGGTGAGGTATGAGTAAGTTAAACATGCTTCCTCATTTGGTCAAAAGAGTGCAGCACGCCAATGGGTGAGCATATCTCAAGAAGTGTAAACTTTGGTTTTCCGGGTGGAGTTAAGTATGAACACAAATCATCAAATAAAATAAATAAAATGAAAAAACCAAATAAATACAATTAACAAATAAAATGAAAAAAATCATCAAAAACGACCGCAATAACTTTTTGGCCCGGATGTAGCACAGGACGGGAAAATCGAAGCTTACGATAGTCGGATCTGCCGAAAAAGTCAAGAATTACTTTTAGAGAAGAAAATTTAAAAATTGTTACGGAAATAACTAAGATGAAATAAAGAAAAAACGATCGATGTATGTGTAAACGAGTCCAATTTGTTTGGATATAAGAATACAAAAAAGAGTTGATAATTTTGAGTAATTATTAAGTGGGAAATGAGAATATCTGAGTAAGCGATGACTGACTATTTATGCAAGCATGAATACTTCAATTACGTTTCAACTAAGTCATTTTAAAAATAAAAAATGAACTTTTCTAATCAAAACTTTATAAGAAATAAATTACAGCAACATCTTATACATATAATTCTTCATATACATGTATATGATGTAAAAGTATTGTATAGTTACACATTTCTGAGAAAATACAATACGGAACCTGATTCTTATCACACGACACAAACCAGAAGTCGACAGTTATCAGAAAATGTCACGTCATAATTCATCATGCGTATATTGCCATCGTCCACATAGGTCATCAGGAGAAGTTCGTCATTTCTCTGAGAATACTGTTCCAGTTATTTCTGATCACAGAATTACTTCCCGAGTCGTCTTGCTCGGGTCATGTTTAACTAGAACAGGGTAGTCTAAACATTTAGTTTTTCAGGGCTCATGGAAGACAAATTGTTTAAAGCCACACCTAAAATACACTAACGCAATCAACAAAAAGACGTAGAATATTCGCAGTTTTATATATATATATATATATATATATATATATATATATATATATATATATATATATATATATATATATATATANTAGTGCTTATTTTTGTTAACGCAAAAGTGTAGATAGCAACAACGAAAGTATTGAGACATCCCATATCTTTCATTCACAAATGCTGTAACAGTTCGTTCAGTATACGCAAAAGCAATTTTCAATAAGTTCTCAAGTTAGTTCATCGTTCCTCGGGTAGTAAAGTTCTTGCTCTTCACCAAAACTAACCGGCCCACCTACTAACTTCCACACCTTCCACTCAACTCCCACCTCCCATCGCTCCAAGTAGATAAGCTTCAATAGCATGCTACATTTCCCATTTACAAATACCACAATGGAATGTTAGTTCATCAAATATTCTTAATTGGGTCCTCATCGGACTTCGGTTTAGTCCACTCCTTTTCTCGGTGTCAACTCCACGTGGTAGCAATTGAAGCAAGAATGCTACCTCATTTGAATTGTACACAAGAAACTATTTGCATGGAGAGACGTAAATTATGTAAATAAGATTTGAAAAATTTCTTATCACTGAAGAACGCTATAATTTTAAAACATTAACTACTAATAAATCAATAATATGCGTCAGTCGCCATTGATATTTTAGTCGCACCCTTCGTAAGTTAATAAGTTGGCAACAATTCATAGATGGGTACTTTTCAAAGTAAGGCTGTTCTAGGCTGTCTGCAACTCACGATGCATGAGTCGGACATCTCTTGAACAGAGGTGATCAGCGATTTGCCCGCGAGGCATGCTACTGGCAACCGCGGACAACATAGAAGGTGGAGACTGAAGATTTGAGAGCAGCAAAAAGCAGAAGCAACAAAAAGAGTGTAAATTTACCTTTAGAATCATGTATTTACTGAATATCCATTTCTCCCCCCCCCCTCCAGCGATTACTTTAATAAATTTGAGAGTTTAAAAGTAGAAAGTATCTTCTTTCTTCAGTCTTGACCTGTCTCAACCTAATCTAACGGAATTTTTCCGAGAATCGGTTCGATTTATCTTTTTTTTAGGGGTAGTGGGGTTCAGACCAATGGAGTCTACTGTAATTAAATTACTTATTTACTATCAGAAATTCTCGGTTTACCGCCCTCTAGATGTTTTAATACTAGGACAACCAAAGATAAAATATGTTTTTTGTAACGCATCGTGAAACATGAATAAATCTGCCATCAACATCTTCTTGTTGTGTTTGGGTTGGTTTTCGTTTCCACTCAGCACAGATGCTGATATCGGAGGATTCAGTTCAAAACATTCGGAACGGGTCAGTTGAAGGAACCATAAACACTACTGACTAGACTATCTATAGTCAAGATTATCAACGATTTGGATGAAATGAAAACCTGTCAGCACGTTTGACTTCCAAAACACACATTGAATGTTATTTCGAATTAGAACAAGAAAATATTATGTAACATTTAGCAATATCATTCGAAATGTTTATGAGATGACTATATTTAATAGAATTCAAAAGTAAATTCACTAAACACGTTTCAAGCAGGCACCAGTTAATCTGGTTAATATTTAGGTTACATTATTTTAATGACAGGCTAAATAAAATAAATGTATTCGTGAAAAACGAGTTGTATGAAAACTTTTTTATTGTGTAAATATTATTCATATTCAGTTCACCGCATCCATCAAATCTAAAAGAAGATTTATTAATTAATACTCATTTTACCCCATCAACATATCATAAAAGTCGTTATCAAAAGCATGGACAGCGCCAACTATTAATGTAACTCATTTAGTATAGTTAAGAACAAGTATCGTTTAAGACAAGAAGTTGTTCCGCATTAAATTGTACTTCTCTTTAAATTTCTCATGCAGTTTTCTCCTAATACCTGTTCTGTTTCCCTGCACTTCAGTTATCAAGTAGTAAGTGTGTACAATAAATATATTCCTTTCATTGATCTATTTTGTACACCTATTGATAGTCAGTGTACCAGGCACAGCGGCCTCGCTAATTTGAGAGACGGCGTTGCTTACGTTTCGAATCTGTAGTTCTGATGTAGATTCTATTGAGCTAGCAGAGGATGTCGATACTGACTGCCTACGACTTCCTAATCCATGACTCTCAGGGCTGCTGCTGTCCCCAACTCCAAGAATAGGCTGCACAATTCTTAATCCTCCAGGTGCAGTCCGGTCACCTGGTAATTGTGGTTCCGAGTTTTGACTTCTAGTTCTCACCATATTGTTCTGTTTAGCATTTTAAACCTATCTGCCAGGTGTCGGCATGGAAGGGATGAATAAACAGGATAAGTGAAGGCCGGATTGGTCGGACAGGTCATTGTGGGATACCTTCGTCTGACTCCTCCGCCGAGACCTGTCCGGCTAGAGTGACCACCTACGCTATCGCCGGCTTAGCCCCCGGTTTCGTTGGAGCACGCAAATCCCCACTGCCTGCGCGGACAGTGCTTCGTTAAGGCGGTATCCCATGGGGGGGGGTTGTTATTATTATTATCATTGTTATTATAAATTTGATGGAGTGGTATTCACTTCACAGCTCTAAAGGTGTTTTGGCTGGTTGAAGTTTCGAATCCCAGGTCGATAGACGCTCTGTAAAGGATTTGATGCACTTCTTAAAAATGTGGGTTGTGCCAGAAAGCGATCCATTGTGTTTTCCATTTTCTTGGTTCGCCTGGTATTGAATCTAGATATCTCTTTAAATGCAGAAAAAGTGCACCAAGGGAACAACTATGGCAGATATAATCTGTTTTAACCCCCATCATTATAATAATTTCGATTGCCAGATCTTTACATTGTTTTTCAGTCCTAAGACTTTGAACCTTCTCGCGGCACATCAAATATTGACATGGTTATACAAGGGTACAGTGATGATGACGGACAATTGTAATGATTATGAGGTTTCCCGATACATTCCTCGGCTACAACACATGATGAAAACAACGAACCCGAAAAAAAAACGAACCCAGCTTCAAGGAAAACCTCCGCCTCAAATACTTTTCCGTTTATCACATATTAGCGTTTCACTTATTTCATAGAAACTCTAGTTACCTCCGAAGTTTGAATAGCTCATATAAAATTACACGATTTAGTCAATATAAATATTATACAACTACACTGAATTGCTAAGCAACTCTTGTTCACCCGGTAAGTTATCTGGCGACGATCGGATGGATGTGACAACTTTTAATTACATTAATGCTCTTAATTACAGAGGCAGATGACTTTCTTTTAATTGACAGTCGGATAAGGATAGTCAAAAAAAGAAGATTTCGTTCATTCCTGTGGGAAAAAGCGAAATAAAGTTAAAAAGAAATAAAATATTTACTCAAGTTGACAAACAGGATTGCAAATCCAGTAGAGGTTCAGTTCAATTCATGTTTTTCTTGTTCAAGGCTACCATCAGAAGAGTCGTGGCTTCTCGTACTTAATTAAACTTGTACATATACCAGTAGTTGGAAACGCTATGCATTCATTGTTCACGTGAATTTTTAAGTTTTTGTACAAATAATCCTTTTTAGTGGGGTTCTATAGCGTCTAAACATGCAGTCTAAATATTGCACTGCATGCAAGAGAGACATGGGTTATTGGAGCTAGGAAAGAAGACTGGAAGCCTTTGAGCTATGGTGCTATGGAAGAATGATGAAATTCAAATGGTATGACAGAGTTTCCAATGAGGAAACTCTATTTTAAGAACAATAGGAAAAGAAAGGAAACTGTGGCGAATTTTAACAAAGCGCAGGGATGAACCAGTCGGACACATACTAAGGCATCNTAGAGTTTCCAATGAGGAAATTTTAAGAACAATAGGAAAAGAAAGGAAACTGTGGCGAATTTTAACAAAGCGCAGGGATGAACCAGTCGGACACATACTAAGGCATCGTTAAGACGATAATGGAGAGATATGTGGGAGGAAAAAGTGGACGAGGAAGACCAAGAAAGACATATGATCTACAGATCACGATCGATGTGGTCTGTAAAACGTACAAAGAAATGAAAGTGAATACGTTGCAGAGAGATGGGTGGAGAGCTGCTGCAAACCAACCCTCGAGTTGGACACTGAGGAAGAAGAAGCATCTAAACCATGTATTCATTTACAAATGTTAATATCGATTTGGCTTTTAAAATATCTCTTTCTGGCCATTTAATATTATCGACATTACCTATTTCATACTTGGATATAGTACTTTGTCTTTTACGAAAAAGAAATTGTTTTCCATAATCATTTAAACACTTGAATGTTTTTAAACTGCAGTCAAAAACGTATTTTTAAAAAAAAAATCTTTTTCCAGTTCATTAGACTTGGTATCTTTCTTGTAGTGTCTTGTTCGCGGTTTCAGTGTCAGTCAGCAGTCCGCCACTAGGATCTACGTCATGAGCATCAAGATCTAATGCTGATAGGATGCCATACTGCTCAAGAATTGAGACAAGCGATTTCATAGTTTGTATTCCTTTATTTATAAACTTTTAACAAAATAAATCATTTATAATAACTAGTATTCATACTGCTAACAAAGTAATTAACATATAAATAAAAATTACAATTACACTTATAAATTGACTAAAATTTCTCGTAAGAACAACCTTAAATTTAATGTCACATTTTATATTTAGTGTGTTAGTATAATGAAGTGCATTATGAATATGGTATATGGTACGAATACCCAGTAGAGTTATTTAGGAGGATATCGCTTGGATATATTTATTAATTAACCTTATTATTGTCCGTAATGGTGTTCATATTGAAATATTTGGATATTTTACGTTGTATAAGTTAAATTTTTTGCGACGAAACTCATGACCTATCTTCTAATACCCTCTTAAATGCTGGGGCAAATAAGTGCTGATGATTCAGTCAACGTTATAGAAAGGTTTTACATTTTTATTAAATATGATAGTCGGAAGGTATTAAATTATCCCCCTAGCATTTCCTTTTATTTTTAGTAAAACTTGTTACACAATTGTTATTTTTTCATTACCTCGGAACGATCCCCACCTATTAATGGTCTCTTTCTTCCAAAAGAGAAATTAAATTAGTTACTCGCAATTAGAAGTATAATTCTTCATATTCATCCGGTTAGCTGAAACAACAAATTGTAGAACATTCTTGATCTAACCTCCCCGAAGATGTACTACGGTTTGAAACAAATAGCTTTGCATATTTACTATAATTAAATCTCATTCACAATTTCACAGTCCTTCAAAACTTCGTTTCAATGAAATTAGATACGAACTGCTTTTACATAAAATGTAGCGGAAAATAAAAATTTATAATTTACGCCTGTATTTATACAATCTGTACAATATTCAAAAGAACCACTAATAGTTTAAAAAATTGTTTTTTATAATGCTCACCCAGCGTCATAAAAGTTATATCAATATTTGAGGAAAACTTTCGTGTGGTTATATAAGATTCAAATCATGAATTTCTTCATACAAAAAAGAAACTGAATTCATGAATTTAAAAATCCAAAGCATAAATACTGTTACTATTCTAATATGATTAAGCAATTGATCGATCCAAATTGGTAATAAGTGTACGCAATGACGTTTTAATAATACAACGACAGAAAAAAATAAGACGGAAAAACGTTTCCCACCGAGAAATCAAATGTGCAAGTTATGGAACTGATTCAGTGCAGAGCAAACAAGGTCAACCGTGTCCCTAACAGGCTTAAGATAATAAATGTGTCCTAATGAAAGATGTCACTGATAAAATGTACCATTAACACAAAATTATAGGTAAGTTGTTCTTCGTAATTACAGAGAGATAATTAGGTTTATCAATCATGTCTGGTTTGCTCAACACAAATAGAAAAATATACTTGAACAGTAGCTCCTTCACACACACCTCCTAATGAGAGGCTTACACATTCTAATTGTAGTTATTTCAAATACCGTGGGAGGAGACAATGACAGCTATCATTCCCAACACTTACTTTATATATTGAAGTATACATTTTGGGTACACCAGTTGCACTTTTAGCGATTCAATTTTTACTTTCCAATTATACAGAATGTATAAGGGAAGTATTGTAATCAGTTGAAAAAAAGTTTCCATATCTTCGGATATTTACGAGGATCCAGGAGAACCTATTTGGCGATGATGTCCAAATATGTATGAGAGTATGTGTGTGTATGCATTTTAAGATTTTTGTCATCCGGATAAGACACGAACGAATTGATGCATCCCAACGAAACTTGAGATTTGACTTTGAATGCAGTAGGAATGGAAGTCTATTTCTGGACAGCTCATACAGACTTCATTAACACACCGCTCCGCCTTGTTGGTTAGAATTGACTTGTACGGTCTCTACCGAATTTCATACAACACTTCTTCTCGGTCAGAATAGACTTTCATGATCTCTGCCGAATTCTTCCTACCTCGTTTCCTTTCGGCCTGAATTGACATCAACTATCTCAGTCTGACACTATCTTGAACCATGTCACAATTTCACAATATTTCACAAGACTCGCAATGTTCTCCGTCAGTATTGCAGTCTCGTCGCCGGTCGCTCGTTGCACTCTGGGTGAGTTGGGTAATAAAACTATGCCTGTCAATGATGAGAATGAGGCTGTTATTACTCCTTTTCTCCTGTCGCTAGTTCTATAAGATTAGGGCATCTCCCACCTCCTTTCAAGCCAAATCCCTTTAAAGTCGGACGACACAGGTTCTCCCCCTCTAACGTGGGAAGCCGCCGTCGCTCCGACAATTTTCACCAAAAACATCGCCAATTTTTACCCTCTTAGAAAAAAACGTTCGTTATCGGGGGAACAAAATTCTTAACATACATACACACTCACATTCGACACAGAACATCATCTCCAAAATTTAAAAATAGACTTTCCTGGAGCCAATTCGTAAACATTCGAAGAAATCTCGACTGTCGTTTGCGAGCAAAACAGTAAAAATACAACACAAATACACGTTACAGAAAAAAATACAACCTGTTTTCTGCAAAAATATGCCATGACTACAAATTTTTTTTCTTCGTTTTGCTTAGGAACTTGGAATTTTTTTTTCGTATTTTAGGTCGTTTCTACAAACTCGTCTACAAGATCATCGGACCCTGCGTTGCTTGGAAGTTTTAATTGGTTTCTTCCCGGCCCCTTCTCCCACTTTCATTAATACGATGTAAGTCAATTGTATTCGTATATTTTTCAAGCATATATTGAATTACACTATTGATATCATAACACGAACCACCCACCCTGCCCACTTCCCTTGGCGACGCCTTCGCGTATCTTTTACCCTAGTACAAAAAATTTGGATGAATAAGTTTCACGTATAGTCTACTTAACAGACAGAAAAGAAATATTTATGGTCGTATTCCTAAAGGTTGGAGCTTTATGCGAATTGAAAATGCCGAAAAGGGACGTTTTCGTTATGTAATTCTTAAAATATCCTGTAAATGAAAATAAATGAAAAATTCTGACGTAGTACGTCCACATAATCCTTTATTTACTAAAACTTTCAATTTCAACTTGGCTAGTTTTTGAAAGAAAAGTTGACACAAAAAGAAAAATAATTCAATTAATTGTAAAATTAAAAAAAAATGTTTATTTAAATGCTTTATTCCATATCCAACAAGATATCTTATCATCAAAATCCCCTGGTACCAATATCTGAAAAAGAGCGATAAGTTTCCCGTTGCAACCTCTGCATTTACATTGACCTCTGTAAAGCGCCCTTGCAATCCTACTTCTGTCACAACGATTAATGCAAATGAGGAGTTCATTTCTAGCTACGTCAGTGCTTATCAAGGGCAACGGAGAAGGCTTGCAGAGAAAGACGCCGCGGTATGAAGCCATACATGAATGTTAAGATCAAACTTTCACAGTCGTCCTCGTCTCATCCAGTGTGTGTAATCAGTTGGTCCATTTTGTAATTACGCCCGAAATAATTATTTCAATAAAGAACCAGCTGCATACCTGCAGCTTTTGTCACGTAATTTTTGTAATAGTTGAATAATTATTCTTTCTAAATTACAATTTTAAAATGTGTTTGTTTGTACTTTACATTTATGACGGGATTACATGAGAAAATTACTTCAAAATGCAGAAAAAGTTTATACTAGCGATAATCCTTAAGATTTTTGTAAAGAGTTGCTACACATATTTATCAGAATAATAATTTATCATAATAATATTCTTACTATTCCGAACGTGTTTCGACAGTTTGTATCAATTAATACTCAAAATTTCACATTAAATGAAAATGACTAATTGTAACAATATCATATAAATATTCGGCTACCATTCTGCAATGGATACAATAATGATCTACTGTTTTTCGCGAGGGACAGTTAAAAAAAGAAATGTATGAATTATTTACTCAGGTGTATGTAATGGTTCTGATTTACTCTCTGAAAGCGAGCAAGGGACCATCCTATCAATTCCGATCAAGGGCCCAAAGGCAGAGGTGGATTTAACATTTCAGCACACTCCGAAGAATGAAAATACTTCTGTGCGTGTTATAATATTAACAGAACACAAATAAATTTGTATTTACTAAAACACAAAAATGTTATTTCACAAGTACGAGTAATTATAAACTATAGTTCATTCGTAAAATATTGTTTATAAATCGTAACTATTAAAATAACTCTAAATTCGAGAATTATTATTTCTATAGTCGCCACCCCTTGACAAGAGCCTAAAGAGAGTATAAAAAATCCGCCTCTACTCGAAGGTAAAAATCGGAGAAAAATCCCGCGCAGGATGTGATTTAGGTATGAATACTTTAAATGTTGGATCTCCGTAAAACCAACCTCACGTGTCAAGAGTCGTCGACGGCTGCACGGTCTGGTGACTCGAGGGCACAACCTTAATGAGCGCTCGGTGCGTCTCTGGGGAGCCAAGGTCCGCAGATGCAGTTTCTTGCTTCTCTCGTTCACAGCCCATGAGTTGCTCTTAACTATGCGGCGGGTATGCGCAAACTACAGGTTAGTTAGTGGAGGACAGTTCTTGACACGATTCGAAGTATCCCCTGCCAAGGAAAGGAGGGTGTGTCAGAAAGAGTCTTAAATTCAAGGGCTTGATCTTAGCAATGGTTCAATCAAAAGCAAAGTGATTCAACTGTTCCAAACTTGAGTATTTTAAAGGAGATGAAGATATTTTAAATAGCAATCATATACACTAATGCGCAAGTGTACCATACAATTTTAGTTCTTGGTCTGCATAACCTTACGGAGCAAATCACTCGAAGTTCCGTACTCAAGGGCATTAAAGGATGTGTCGTCATTTTCCAATTATTTCATCTATCACCGTTTCCTTCCCGAGATAACTGCATTTAAGAACTACATCAAAAAAAGAAGCTATCTGACTCTTTTTTTTTTTTGAAAGGATGTTTCTTGACCACTTGAGTACTGATAATTTACAGCTCTTACGCTTCTGACCATACTGGTATAGTCAATGCTCCTTGGGAAGTATATGCGAGTTCCGTGATGCTCCATTATGGGTTATCACATACTATTCACAGCTGTTCTCATGTCCTGTTTAATGTTAAATACGAAACCGAGTAAAACCTGCCACCGTCTAGAAGATGGGGGAAAGTTGTATCTGCCATGTTGTCCAGATAAATACAATAATCTTACTAAATAGAATTGATGAGATGGTTCCTAGCTTGCTTCCGGAGAGTAAATTAGTTTATTGTCCTTCACGTGGTCATACGCAGTTTGTACAGCTTTTTTGACAAATAATTTATTGTCATTGTTAAAATTAAATAAAATTCAACTTTACATTACCGTACAGCGTGTAGGTTTTGCTAGTTAATTCGCATTAGAATAACAGTTTGTCTCACTGAAATAATTTTTAAACTACGCCTTTTAACTAAAGGTTTTTGTGGAATATTTTCGCGACGCATAACAAAAATTTGAATAAACAATCCTTTAAACTTTGTTAACATGTCCCTCCACGTAAAACAATAGGTACTTCCCAAAACTACGTTTACCTATTTCCTAAAATTTGATGATATTGTAGAGTTAAAAAAAGTTATCACAAGTACTTTCGAGTTATGAGTGTTTTTATTCGAGATACAGATGAATATTGCTACACAAAACTTAGAAACTATTCTGAAACGCCATAGACAAGAGTATCAAATTTAAAAACAATATGGTAAATATAACTTTTCACAGATTGAAACATCAAATTGCATTTTCTTTTTATATTTTACTTAAACTCACCCAGTATCGCCCAGGGGCTTTCAATTGGTCTCTTTTTCACACGCAGTTTAATAACCGTCTCCCTACATTCCCTTCAGTCGTAATGATGCCTACGGTCAATAATATGCTATTGCCAGCGAAGAGATTTCCCGAAAAAAACGCGCATACTTCCGTTCCTGAGTACGGGTAAAAAATTAAAAATCCTGAATTGAATTGTTGAGACAATTCAATCAAGTTCGAAAGACATCAATCAATCGATGTAGTATTACATGATGAACAAACCTTCAAAAACACAATCATTCGAAAAGCATCTTCATTTTAGTTAAAGACACAATTTGAATTTAAAGAAACCCATGACATGTAATTATTTTGGAAAAACCATATTTTTTTGAATTTTTAAATACATTTTTTTTGTAGGAAAGACGACGTACGTTATTTCAAAAAAGTAACAATCAAATATTATGTGCACGACACTTGCAATACGATTGGAAAAAAAGAACGACTTACATACTCGGAAAACCGGTAGGGAGGGGAACATAAGTAAAAAGTAAACTAAAATAGAGGGTTGAGGTGGGGTAACAGATAGTCGGTTCATTTATCAAGAAATTTATATATTTCGTAATTTCAATCTTCCTGCCAATTTACAATCTTACTGACAACCTAAAGCACGAAACTGAAAGAAACGAAACGTCATCGTAAACCAGTCTTCGTAATTACGACGAGAGGGAAAAAAAATCACCTACCTCATATGTATATTAACTAACATTAATTTACCTTCTTGTAGTCATTAAAATAAATTTAAGTTTTAACCACATTTTTGCCCTAACTTTTCACATTGATTGAAAAAAAAAATCAGTTCTTCGCACACGAGCACGGTAATCTTGAGAATCGCGGAAACAAAATGTTGGTTAAAATGTTCTTGACCTCGTTGAAAGTTTCCTCAATCGAGGAAAATTAGACTAGCTGGTGCATTTCTTGTTTGTTCACGGTTATTTCGAGGTCATTAAGTGAAGGTTTAGTCGCATATGGAGGCACATTTGTTTATGGAAGACAGTTTCACATCAGGTAATATAATTTTCCTTATGGTACTGAAAAGTGGTGGTTAGCACGACGAAATCAGCGACGGAAATTATATGTTCTGTGGATATCGTGATTGGGCTGTAACTAAAAATATCAGGGAACTAACGCCTTGTCAAAATTTCTAATATTATTTGAGTTAATCAGAAGATACTTTAATACTAAAATTCTTAACAAATTCTAGGGAGATGTTTTCAATAGTTTCTTTTACCTACCAATAACTGAAAAATATCATTCCGTGTTATTTGAACATAAAAAAATATACGTGATAAATCGAGTATTAAATTTTGATTAAATATTCCTGCTGGAATACTTGAACTGCTCATGCCCTTACTCGTTGTTGATAGTGTTCGTTTTCTCTCTTTTGAAAAACAAATATAGAAACTATGAAGTGAAAAATTAAAACTATAAGTAGTAGAACATACCAATATTAAGACTTTCTCCCTTAACGACGTTTGTGTGAAATGTTATTTACGCAACACTGCAGGTAGATATTTGGAAACACGTGAATTTTAAGAATTGGTGACCGATTGGAGACGAACATAATGAAGGATGAAATTAGAGAAAGAATAATTGCTGGAATTAAAGCTTATTTTGCAAATATAGATCTATTCAGAAGCAGGTATTTGTCCAAAAATGCTAAAGTAAGACTGTATGAAACACTCATCAGGCCAATTGTAACGTATGCATCTGAAACGTGGACATTGAAGGGAAGCGACATACAGAAACTGATGATCTTTGAAAGGAGAATTATGAGAAGAATACATGGGGCAATTAAAAACAGTGATGGCACCTGGAGGATAAGGTATAATGAAGAAATATATAATCTGATTAAGTTTAAAACCATCGTGAACCACATCAAAGCTATGAGGCTGAGCTGGCTAGAACATATATGCCGAATGGATGAACAAAGGACAGTAAAGAAGATTTTTAGTTGGTGCCCATTATCAGCTCGGAAAAAAGGTAGACCCAAACTCAAATGGAAGGACGATGTGCTAAAGGATCTGAAAAAGATGGGAATTAAAAACTGGTCAGTCCAAGTTCAAGATCGGAAGAAATGGAAGGCAGTTGTGGAGAAGTCCAAAACGTTCAGAGGAATGTTGTAGAGCCTATAAAGAAGAAAAGAAGAATAGNGAAGACCGATTGGTGGTTTTTCGTAAATTTTGGAAGTTACATAAAACTGTCTTCCGTGTTTCACTTTTACATAATACGAATGCTTTTACTTCTTATACATGAATAATCGGATTCCCGCAGAGGAAAGTTATTCTGATACGAAACTGCGACAAATGAAAACTTAATATTTCAAATCCAAGTCTCTACACAATTGTTTCCGACAACACTGTAATGCATCATCTGCCAGAAAATAGTGTTTTCGCGATATAATATTATCAGTTCAATCAAACATTAAATGGAAAGGTCATGCCACACGGAATCAACCCATTTTCCTCTTAATTCCATGAGTTTCAAATATTCATTAAATAAAAAAATTGTAGTTGAATTTTTGGTATACATTTTTACAATTTTACAACTTTTCTTTTCGACAGAACATTTTAATTATGAATGAAATATGTTTGAATAATAATTGAATGAAAATTGTAGACAGGTATAGAAACCGAAGCCAGGACTTCCAGCCTTAAGGGGTGCGTACACGGGGCTAGTAAATGCATTTCAACACCTTTTCGTGTCTCACTCTGTGGGGTACATCGAGGTGAAACCTGACCGAAAGTATTTTTTCCAGTAAATTTGGTGAATTACAGCGAAAAAACATTTTTATGTATATAAATGTTAAGTCTATTATTCATGTTAAGAAAATTTATATAGAGCTTCTTCATAATTGTTTACATACATTTGATACATAACCTCTCGAATCAAAAATACATTTAACTTAACATGAAATTTGTTTATATTCATATAAACGATAATTCAACATAATCCATCATATTCACGGGATAAAATTCTTTTGGCCAGGTTTCGTCTCAATACAATCTGTGCGGCGTCTTGAAGAAGTGTTGAAAAGCTGTGTTCAATAGCCCCGTGTACATCTCCCTTTACGATGGCGAACTCACTACAATATCCTACTTGCCTTCCAACTTTGTGTACCATAGTCATTCAATAAACATTTTCACACACACCCATATCATAATTTTACAAATATAAAAATGTGGGTTGGTTCCTTATTACAAAACACTGATTTATTTACTTATTATAAGCGGCGCAACATAACTCCCGCTCTGGCTGCCAAACCAAAAGAGAGGGCACGGGGGTGAAAGAGCAGGAAAATAAAAGCTATTCTGAAAACATTTGTCATTAAGAGCGAAGGGTTTACTTATCCGGCGCACACCTTCCAGATTTTCCCACCGACCACAGAAGTACGACAAAGGGCAATGTTCGTCGAAAGGGCGGTGAAACCGTTTTCGTGGAAAGTACGGTCATTTTATCTCATTAGCAGGACCAGCCATAGCTTTCAGGTCGGTTCAGTAGCGGCGATTGAGAATCAAAAGTGGAGGGACAAACAATATTGACAATTTTCATTAACATGTCATTTTCTGCATATTTCCACTCAGTACGATTTAAATAATGAAATACATCAAACGAAGTACTACCACATCATGGTGTATTCTTTTTATAGTTCACAGTTTTATACGCTTAAAATGAAATTTTTATCTTCCCTTTAAAAAAGGGAGGGCTGCCTAATCGCCGACACTGGACCGGTTAGTAAATGCCCGCCGAGAGCGGGAGCTTATACTAAACATTATTATGATGGAAGCGACTTACGGTAGTAGCATGGTGACACCGGAGAGAATCCGTTCGGAAGACAGAAGTCGGAGATCCCAGCTGACTTGGTGCAATAGCAAATGTTCTCTTCATTGGATGGAGAGAGCAACCCTGGGGCATAGCCCTGATACAGGTAGTACTTGAATCCCTCGGCGTTCTTTCCGTCGCCGATATGAATCAGAGGCACCGTACGACAGAACTGAGCGCGGTACACGTACAGCATCTGATTGGGAGAGATTTTTCTGGAATAAGAAACAACACGCACATAAATTCTCTCACAAATCAAATATTTTGCATCAAATAAGACAGCTGGATTCCATCTACCACTGATATATTTATTCGATATCATTTTTCAATACAGTAAAACTTCGATTAACCGTCACCGCCAGGACCAAGAACGCGACGGTTATGGGATGACGGATGACAGAAACACCTATAAGTGACAATCGGTCGACTCTAATTTTGCTATAAGTATAAATTAAATGCGTTTGCAATAAAAAACAATTTATATTAAACAACTACAAAAGAAAAGTAATATGTATTTAAGAAATGCATAGGTATTAACTCACTGTTATAAAAAGTTTATTAAGCTTGAATATATTCGGTCATTTGCTTTTGTCCTTTTAGGGCACGAGTTTTCTGCACGGCAATACTCCGCATCTTGAGGAGCAGTAATAGCATCAGTGCAGTCTCTTATATTTTTTTATTTCTCTTTCACAGTACTGACGGTTAACAGAAACTGGTGGTTCAAAGCCGTTACGGTTAATCGAACTTAATTCCCTAATATTTCTAATCAGTCGTCAAGTCTTTATAACGCTTCCTCAAGTTAACTTGCCTTTTTACTACGTTAATCAGAGATTAATAAACAAGCAAATGTGTAAATGAGGTAGTATTATTTTAATATAAAAGAAATACTTCTTTTTCTTATGCAACTAATATACTATTGAAAAACGTACATTTTGAAAATACACATTTGGTGGTTCTCCCTGAAGTATGACAAAAATAAATGTTTAAGGAGACATTTTTTTATAAGTTCATAAAAATTTTCATCATACGTTCTTTATGGTATACGTGAATGTTAATATATGACAAACTGAAGCATCTGGTAAGCAATAAACAATGTTCGTAGAGGATTTTACGTGAGTTACGCAATGCTCCATTATGTGTTATCATATCATCCATAACTTTGAGTGAAAATTTCTTGTAACTAAGAGGTGGGGAAAAGTAGTATTTGTCAAATTATTTAGGTCAATTATATACTCTGACTAAGTAAAAGTAAACGTTCATATATTACACAGAATATTACTTATTCAATTTTCCGTACAATTTAAAGGTACAGGATTACTTAGTTATTACTAATTAGCACGTGTATGAATATCTCACCTGGGAAACAGATATCCCTCGAAGGAACTCTGCACAGTGTCGCAGACCATGTGTCGAGGACGCTCTTCTCCCGTCTCCGGGTCATGACGCTCTTTTCCGTGGCCCCAAAATTCAAAGCCAGTATTTCCATTGTACCTCTCAATCGAATACGCTCCCTTCGTCACCGCCCTGGTTGAGACGTCAACCCCCGAGTTGCGCCCAGCGTAGATCGAGACATCGGCACCCTTCGAGTATAACTGCAACACCAAATCGATTTTATTTCGCCTGAAATCTTTGCGTCAATTTTACTTTCAGTTTTTCAGTTCAAGGCCTATTTCTTTAACAAAACATCTCTGTCGGAAAAATGGGAGGTGGGGAGGAGGAAAGAAAGTGTGTGAACTCGCCGGGTTCGCGACAAATGAACCTTAGTGCACTGTTTTCTCGAAAATATCATTCCACATCTTGTGGCGACGTTCGGACCTAATCCTTCACATAATCGTGACTTGGGTGAAGCAATTGGGAATGAGAGGTGTTTGATTGCTAGGGAAATTATGTTACCGAACCGACATTTGTGTGGAGTAGGTGAGAGAAACCCCAGCTGAAAACTTCATCTAGTTCGGCCGAGCAGGAACCCGAGCTCTATCGTTCAGCGATATCGTGAAAGTGAAGTCACTACCATTAGATCACCGCTGTCAGTTCAGATAGATTCGCTCAGAAGAAGAGTACCTCTCTTTCTCTTTTTGTTTCTTTCTTTATAATGTGTGTAATATAATATTTATTATTTATGTGTGTATCTCCGAAGAAAGATATAACAAAAGGAAAATTTACAAGTAAAGCGAAAATATCTGTGTTCGGGGTTATTTACAAATTATCTAAAATATTTACTATGACAATACTTTTATTACCATATTACCATTGGAATGTATATTATAAGTACAGTCACAATCATTTAGAGGAACAATACTTTCTGTATTTTACTACAAGGAATTGGATGTTAAAAATCATCTTGAAAGCGACAACGGAACTATATAGTTTTGAAACAATCAATTTATTTTCAATTGCTAGAAAATGTAAATGAATTTAATCACCAAAGATTAGTGTTTCATAAGTTATACGTGCAAGTAACTTCATAAAATAACTAAATAAAATTCATAAGACGAAAGAAGATACCACCGATATAAGTTTTTGTTTGTATTAAACTATATTCTATTTCTATAAACAAATTTGTCTCGCATAATTATTTTTCCTTTATGCTTCGAGAACGCTATCATGCATAACATATCGTCCATTATTTAGTTCAGTAATTAAAAATACAATAAATTAAATTACAATTTTATTACTCTAATGGTGTCATTTGACTAATTCTCAACATCGATGAAATCTTCCTGTGTCGCATAAAATCACTTGATTTGTTTTTCCACTTTTGTAACTCCACATCTCACTTATACACGCTGACATACAGTATAATACAGCAAGACAGTTGAAGAGTAACCACTAAGGAATTTCCCCTTTCTTTTTTAAGC
Source organism: Laupala kohalensis (assembly GCA_002313205.1). Taxonomy (NCBI): domain Eukaryota; kingdom Metazoa; phylum Arthropoda; class Insecta; order Orthoptera; family Trigonidiidae; genus Laupala; species Laupala kohalensis. Next base: position 1,916,177 of record NNCF01126451.1, read on the forward strand.
ATTCAGCAAACAAAAAGGATGAATTGTGTTATACTCTCTCATTAAGCAAAAGACATGAATTTTCGGACACTTGTTGAATAAAATTTGAAACTCGGGAAGAGTATCAAATATTTGTTATTTTTTCTCTAATTTATGGAAGAAGGTATACAACTAATCTGTACAATAATAAAATAATCGTGAGAATTTCATTTAATTGGTTTTTTCTTTCATTCTCCTGGGAAGGTGTCTCTCATTTCAGCATTGAGTAAGAAATTATTTCTATTTTAATGTAAAGCTGAATTTTTGTTGCAAACATAAAATACTTTTATCAAATAATAGCTCCTGTTAGCTTTCAAAATACATCAATTTAGTATTACTATTTATTTCACTGAAATATTTGTACCTGTCAAATAATTAAGTTAAATTTGTGGAAAACAGTAAGAAAATAATTATTTTAATTATCAGTTACAATAAGTATTTAAATCACCAACCAATAATAAATTACATTATTAAATTTTTTATTCTCTGAAAACAAAAGTTCCTCTTCTGTTTCAAAACTAATAGGTGGGGTACAAGTGGTGGAAACGGAAAAGGGATATGTATTGATTCACACATACGAGCTATTTCAAAATAACTAAGAAAGCTCAAAATTGACTTTGTGCTGAGGTAAGAAGAATAATCTGAATGTCCCATGTGCTAATAAAATTATTTACTTTCCTATCTAGTTCCTTTACTTAATCGAAGATACTTGACAACGGGACAAAATAAAGTCACCTATCCATCACTACGACAGATTGAAAGCCACTTACCAGAAAAAGACAACTCCTGAAAATCTGGAAGGTGAACACGTCAATTAAATCACTAGTGGCGAGTTCCCGACTTATAAATCAAGTAACTCATAAATAATTCACAGTTATTAATATTTTTAAAGAGTTCTTAATTTGGAATATTAGTGCAAACTTTTATAGAGTTATTCGACGATTAATGATGTTTACAAAAGTAGGCATAATTAAGTCTCACTGGCATCAATTATGTGGGAAGTGCATTAAAAATATCAATTACATTTACTTTTGAATGAAATATTTTATGCATTGACCGGTAAAATATAGGGTCCTAAATAATTATGAAAGAAATGACACTGAATTAAAGCCTTGTCTTTCTTCTAATATAGTACTTGTTAAATAATAACGTAAATAATATATTATCTCTCTTCAATAAATATGCAGTTCTGAACATTAAAATATAATATTCATGTCACTCAAAGTGTATGATATTCGTAGCATATCACGGAAAAATTACGTTATTACACGTGTAATTACACGAAAAAATAGTAGTACTTTTTCAAAGAAAGTTTGTGTTAATTAAATGTTTTGAAACACTCCTTGTTTATTTAAGACGTATGACAGTCCTACAGTAGTTTGAAAACAAATAGTGAAGTACACTAAAATAATAGTATGCATATTTGGAACAAACCAAGTAGTTCATCTTTAACCATGATATTTAGTTAACACGAAAATATCTTTAAGAGCAATTTAATGTANCACTGTTTTAGTTAACACGAAAATATCTTTAAGAGCAATTTAATGTATGCTAGTTTTTAATGTATTTTTCAAAATGATTTTTCTTGTGATCGTTTTTATAATTTTTATTTATACTTTAAAATTTTTCGAAAAAGTATTTCCTTAGAAATATACTTTGGACTTCAATTAAGATGACTACAACCGTGAATATGTCTGGTTAGATCCTGCATTTTCTCCGTCGCTTTACTTCTTAATCAGTTAATGGGATGGGAAACGATCCAAAACCTGCGTTTCAAGGTCTTGTTCCTCTCAATTAGTTGCTTTGAATTTTTTGGACCACACCCAACGTCACGTCTGAGAGCCGTGAACCTGCTGATACACATCATCCATCAGTTATTCGGAGTGAGGTGCCTAAGCGAAGCTCGACCTCCGACAGTATCGTTGGAAATACGAACTAATGGATGTATCCAGCCGACAAAAGCACTCCAATGTTGGTATATTTTATAGAATAAAACACGTGGTGCAAAACCATTTTGCGTAATTATATATTTTAAAAAATATATCTTAAAAACCTTCTCTATACTTAACAAAACAAACCGGGAAAATTAAACTAATGGAAAAAGATAGGCATATACTAAAATCGAAATAACCGGATGAAAGCCATGTGGAATAATGTTAAAATTTACACGTCAACTTCCGAAAACCGGGAAGAAAATGTTTCTTTACTAAACGATGACAAAATCGTAACAAATCCTCAGAACATCGCAAATTTGTTTAATTCTCACTTCTCAGAAGTTCGTAAAGTAACGAACTCAATATATCCAAATCAATGTCCTCCAATAATATCCACCCACGTACCCAATTCTATGTTCACTTCCGAAACTAACGCCAGTGAAGTCATGAGAATCATCAGCTCATTAAAAAACAAATTTTCAACAGGCATAGGTGATATTCCTGAGTTTATAGTTAAATTTTCGTCCCATGCTATATTAAATCCACTCATAAATATTAATAGTACTTTATCGGAAGGGGTGTTTCCTAAAATATTTAAGAGAGCTAAAGTGAAACCTTTACACAAGAAAGGAAACAAACTTAATATTGGAAATTACCGACCAATATCTCTACTACCCACTTTCTCAAAAATCCTAGAAAAATTGTTCTATAAGCGTCTTCTAGATTTTTTATCAAAATATAACATTCTCTCTGACGATCAACACGGTTTTAGGAAATCCTTTTCCACTACAAGCGCCATATTTTCCTTCTTAAACGATGTTACCACATCTCTAGACAGTGGAGAAAATCCTCAGGGTGTTTTTCTTGACTTATCCAAAGCATTCGATGTCATCGATCACGGAATTCTCCTTACCAAATTGCATTCTTTAGGCATTCGTGGACTTCCACATCAATGGCTAACTTCTTATTTAAAAGATAGATATCAACAAGTAGAAATATCCTATACTAAAAATAAAATACTTGAGCGTTGTCTTTCAGAAACAAAGCCACTTACTTGCGGAGTACCCCAAGGATCAATTCTCGGCCCTATACTCTTTTTATTGTATGTGAACGACATGTCATCATCCACATCAGATTGCAAAATGGTTCTTTTTGCTGATGACACTAATTTACTATGTAAACACGCCAATGCTCAAAAAGTTTTGTCTAACCTTTCGACTTGGTTCCATGCAAATCGTCTCATTGTAAACACTGACAAAACAGTGTCTATGTCATTTCACAATAGTATCACAAAATCTTTACCCCAGGTTTCTCTTTCTTTAAACGGAACACAATTAAAAACTGTTACAAATACAAAATTCTTAGGTCTCCATATTCAAGACAACCTCAAATGGAATTGTCACATTGACAATCTTAATTCCCAATTAAGCAAATTGTGTTACGCATTCCGAATCTTAGTTAACGCAGTTAGTCCACGTATTTCCCGTTGCGTATATTTTGCAAACGTTTACTCCCATTTACGTTACGGCATTACCTTCTGGGGTAATTCCGGTCAGAGTATTCAAACTTTCAGAATTCAGAAGAGGATAGTTCGGATAATTTGTAAATCTCACCCCCGAAACTCTTGTAAACCTTTATTCAAGGAATTAAATATCTTAACACTTCCCTGCATTTATATTTATGAAACGGTCTTGTTTTTTAAGACGGAATTACTGAAGTGCCACCCTTGCTTTATACGAAACAGTCTCGTTCACGAACACAATACTCGCAATAGTAATAATATTCATCGCCCT
>NNCF01126451.1:1920159-2055485 GCA_002313205.1 Laupala kohalensis
TTATGTGTACTCAACTTTGGCACGGTTGTGTACATAAATTCTGTAGCCCCATCCTGGCCCGGATTTTTCTCCGTTTTTCCTTCGAGTAGAGGCGGTTTTCTTATACAAGTTCTCTAGGTTTTGTCTAGGGGCGTGTTTATTGTAACAATAAATCGTGAATTTAGTGTTATTTCTATTCTTGTGATTTTTAAACACTACACTCAGAATAATATATAGTTCGATAATAACTTGTAGATGTAAATTTACAAACATATTTGCGTTAAATTACAAACATATTGACATTATATATGTATTATAACTCGCAGCTAACTTTTTATCTTATCTAGGAACTTTTGCTGAAATTTTTGAATCCGCTTCTGCCTTAGGGCCCTTGATCGGAATTGATGGGATGGTCCCTTGCTTGCTTCCGGAGAGTAAATTAGTGTATTGTCCTCTACGTGGTCATACGCAGTTTGTACTGTTTTTTGACAATAAATTTATTATTATTAAATAAAACAACTACAAAATTGATTTAAGAAATTATGTGTGTATGAAAATTAAATGATAGTCTAAATTAAATGATTTCCATTATACTATGAATTTTACCCTTATTAAATTTTTTGTTTTAGTTTTGTAAAGCAGTGGTAAATAGTTTTCTAGTGTCTTGAAGTAGTAATATAAATTAGTCTCTTGAAATAGTAAAATAAATAGTAGAGAAACGGAGATGAATTATTTTCTTGCATCGGTACCAACTTCAAAGCGGAATATCAACTTTCGCAGATACAAAACACGCTAATTGCGCCATCTGTGCATAAAATTGCAATAAATGAACGAACATAAAGAACATTTAATAGCAAAAAATAGTCTAACAATGAAGCTCTGAACAAAGTTGGGAACGATAACTAAAACTCTCACCTTCAGCCATGGGATGATTTTGTCAATCCTTGAGTATTCCCATAAAAAACTGGACTTGATATAAACCTAATAAAACAGTCTTTAAATTCTTACGTGCGTGGATTTCAATTCCGGCTATCACTAAATATGTGAGGTAATTAGAAACTGTGGTAATTCAAATTCAGTGGAACATTAACTCAACGTGTATTTCTCGATATGGTCAACGGAGGACCACGGTAACGATGGCTAGTGACGCCCAATTCTACGTGGATTTACTCATTAGACAATTCATATTTTGGGGGGAACAGCGTTTATATATAATCTAGATTGCCATATCCAGTATTTTATCTGAGGTGGTACGTCGCAGAGGTACGTACTTTTCCATTATCTCAGCCTATGAGAACTAAGACATTGAAGTGAAAAGCTACATAGTTTTCTGGACCCACCAAGAATCGAACCCTGGATTTTACAAATTTAGATTTCATAGCAATTTTATAGCAATTATGTTTTTGATATGACGAAATGAAAATATCAAAAATAAATTTACTAACAAATAATTGTAGGGATAACTTCTTTTTATGTCCTGGTCCATTTGATTTTCAGACAAAAGCATAATTCTTAACTCGATAAGTATCTCTTGGAATAGAATGCAACACGAACGGAAGTATTTTGGAAGTGTTTATAACTGAATAAATTTTGCTTCAGTGGCAGTATTAATTCGGAGGTTCATATTAAGCCTTCACTCGTTTGAAATATTGATACAGACAACCTTGCTGCAATTAATCGGAAACTCGTAGACCTTCACAGTAACTCGAAAAAATTAATACGTATGATTATTATTGTAGACACGACTTCCAACAAAAGGAACGATTTTATTTAATTACAGTATTTCCGTTTTCTTTTTCCGATTATAGCACGTATGAAACATCTAAAGAAATGGTATGTTTTTAATGATGCTTTCCAGGATATTCTTAAGAAGGTATGTCATGGGAACAGTTTTAACCACAGAAGGACGTAAAGAATCAAATTCTAAAACGTGTTTAGAAAAGTAAATACAATTGTTCCAATTTAGAGCAATAAACAATTATTGCACATAAAGGGTGCAGAGCGAATTAAACGGCTACGAAGCGACGGTGTGGTTAGATTCATATCCAAAAAGAATGAGTAATTCCAGACATACTTGAGATGTAAATTGAGGAAGTGACTAAAACTATCAAGTTAATAGCTATTTAATAAGTTATTCAAGATTTCCTCTACTCTGAGAATGGGATAATATGACTGTTTTAATAAAAATAACACTCAACTTTAATATTTAAAAAAATAACGAAGGGGTCGATGAATTTCCAAAGGATTAATAATAGTATGCCTATTTCGATTAATCTTAATCGATTTCTTTCGATATCAGTGTATCAAAATATGGGCTATGACAATCTTGTTAAAAATTTCGATTTAGAGTTTCCATTTTGATCGCTTCTTACGCAAACAAAACTCTTAGACGATGCAAACTTCCCTCCCCGAGTGGGTACTCGAAGTTGTGAATTCAAACGTGAAGAATGAACGTAAATAATTACTCCGTAAATCAATGAATAATTATTCTGCGAGCTAAAGGCATAATTTATTTAATATATTCGACATATATTGGAGATTAAAGATATGTTTTTAATTTCAATCTCACAAAGTTTCGTCCGGAGATTTTAGAAGGCTGAGAATTGAATGCAGAAGGATAGTACATCGAATATATTGACATCCAGGATCATACTACTGATTATCGCAGGTACTCGTATACGACCTCCGCTTATCACTTTTGAACTTGTTCTGAGTTTTGAGGATGTGTGTGGCGCTATGATGAGACTTCCAACTATTTAAGAATGTAGTACTTAAAAATAAGCATAAGATAGCACTAGTTCATCTCTATACTCCGTACAGCGCCCGAATCAAACTCTCGCGACGTCGTTCGGTTTCCGACCACCATCTCAGAAAAGGGGTCACAGCCTTTTATTTGTGGTACGAGGTGGTCATATAAATACGATAATCACTAGTGCGATCTGTTGATCAAGCGAACATATTTTAGGTGTCGCAGTGTCGCCACCTGTCCTTGGCCAGGAGAGCATTTGCTGCTCAAGAAACTCCTTCCCACATTGAAGCTGCACTTCCTTTTTCGAGAGCCACAGTTACTTCGCAGGAAGCGAAATCGCACCAATATTTCCGGAAATCCGGGGTTGATAGGACACTTCCGCTCAGACAAAAATTTATAATTTAAAACTTTATAGTGTAAGATATTTCCTTAAAATATCTCACTATTTTTGGATTATCGTGCATAAGAAACGGATTCTTAATACTAGATAATCAAGAGAATAGCTTCTAAGAATTTTGTCACCATTTCGCGAAAGAGAAGAAGAAAAAATGTTGCACAGACATCCACATGTGATAAACCAATTTTGGATTGGCACACGCGGTGGAGAATGAGACAAGAAAGAAGAAAATCAAGTACCATTAGAACAATCTTCGAAGTACACAACTGAACTCTAAAGAGGGCGAAGAACATACACATACACAGACCGAGGTGTTTTGTGCTATCGGTGGAATAAAATTAAAATAACACAAAAACCTTTTGAAGAAGCATTTATTTAAGAAGTACTGCACTAAAATGTAAAAATATGTTTTCAGAAAAACTGATCAAAAAGTTTCAACAAAAGGTTCCTTCCTTGGACAACAAAAAGTTCCTTCTTTGGACATCAAAAAAGTTCCTTCCTTGGTCACTCATAGTAGGTGCAAGTACTTAGAATGATCAAAAACGTAGATATCTTTAAAATATGAAAAAAATGAAGCCTGAGGTGTCATGCGTTGTAAGTACTAATACTCAGAAGAAAAAAATTTCTGAAGGAAGTTTTTTAAATTTATATTGTGTAGTGTGCAAACGGAGAATTTTAGTTCGATCATAAATTTGGAAATGGAAATGGATATTGATATTTCGAACGACTGCTCTTGATAACAGAATCATAGAAAGCACTCACCCTTTCTAGAAGTCCCAGCCTCTTGAAGTCGATGAAGAAAGGTGCGAAGCTATGGGCTAGAGAAACCAGTGGATCGTCATATCCCCATAGAATCTGCTCCACGGTCAACTCAATGATAGGTTTCGCTCCGAGAAACGCAGCGATTGATCGGAGGCCCAAATTTGCCACCAGAGTCGACTCTCCCAGCAGCGATGCAGCTGTCTGCGAGAACAAAACGTTACTTATAATTTTACATAACTCTACGTAAAAAAATTGGAAGAATGGTAAGATATATAATAATAAATAAATACATTTATTGTCAAAAAAGCAGTTACAAACTGCGTTAGACCACGGGGAGGACAATAAACTAATTTACTCCCCGGAAGCAAGCAAGGGACCATCCCATCAAGGGCCGTAAGGCAGAGGGAGGTTTATCGTTTCAGCACACTCCTAACAATAAAATAGTTCGTTACACGTTATAAAATTAACATAACACCAACAAATTTGTATTTAATAAACACAAAAAAGTTATTTCAGAAGTAAGAATTATTCAAACTATTGATTATTTGGAAAGTATTGTTATAAATCGTAACTATTATATAAAACTAAATTCAAGATTTTGTAATCACACATTTCACTCGCACATATTGAAGATTTATTATTCCAATAGATGTTGTCCCTAGGCAAGAGCCAGTTTAACATATCCGCCTCTACCAGAAGGAAAAGCGAAGAAATACCCGGGCCAGGATGGGACAATAGATCATATAAGTGGGAACAAAAAATAATAAGAGTACACATGTCCGGAAATGTCTCCAGATGGAGGTAGAATGACACGAGAGTGTAGAAATACAAGAGTTTGTACAGCGCTTTATTACTGGAATTGAGAAATTGATAAAGGTGTTTAAAGTACTTCAAAAAATTCCAACAAATGTTTTAAGTTCTGCTCCTTAATAGTGGACCTCACATAGACGTCGCATGTATTGGCGAGTATGTTCTAACTGGAGTCTGGCGAATCTTTGAATTTAAAATAAATTCCTATGTAATTTCTAACAGAATCCATGTAAAAGACTATTCCACTACACTATACGAAAGAACAACACACTATACGAATACACTATACGATAGTGTAGGACATCATTTATATTTTTCTGGAAATATAAAGGTTAAGCTTTACCAATTTGTTTTAAGTATTTCTTTCAAATTTCTGTAGGTAACTCTCATTGTCTTAGTACTCGTTGAAATAGTGCTTAAATTCGCCTCCCTAACTTCAGTAAGATAAAAGTTTTCAATGGTTTTAACAAAATTTCTTATTCTATTGTAATAAATAATTATCTCTCTAGAAACATCCGACTTATTAGAAGTTGTCGACTTTCTTGTTTTGAATCTGCTTTTGTTACAAGTTATTAACCAGTTTATAACAATGGACACGATCGCATTCCATAAAGCATTCAAAATTGATCTCCAGAAGACGTACGAACACTTCGTACAATATATCGATACTCCTATTAGTGTTCTGGAGGATGTCAATAAAAACATTAGCGGCGGTTGGACAACAGTTAGGGACGAACTTCCAACTGCTATCACCCGGTTTCATCAAAAACACATGCACCACTCCCTTACTTCACACAAAATGTCCCATCTCCCCTCGCTATCCACCCCTCCCACTTCTTTCACCCCATCCTATTCCGCACCCAAACCGATAACCCTCCTCCCCGCACATCCCGCACTGGTCGGCACAGGCGTCGAAAGACACGTAAAATTGTGCTGCCCAACACTGTGAGAGACTACACTTCCACGCAAAAATCTAACGTATTAATTTTAGCAGATTCCCATGGCCGCCAAATGACCTCCATTATGCGTGGAATTGTTCCCAACCATTTCTGTGTGACCAGTTTCTTCTAGCCAAACGCTCGTTTGGCTGAAGTTATCATAACTGGATACTCGCACAGAAAAACTCACAGAGCGGGACACAGTATTTATTATTAGTGGGCAAAATGATTTAAATTTGGGTGGTCAATTCAACCCTAATGAACATATGCAAAAACTCAAACAGACCTCCCAACGCACTAACATCATACTTTCTAGCCTGCCTCCACGCTACAACATGCCACACTTGAACAACGAAAACAACAACGCAAACATCGCTCTGAGACTGCACCTGGCAGACATAAACATCACATTTATTGATCTGCAATCCCATCTTTCTGACAAGGACTTTACCCGGCATGGCCTTCATCTGAGACCGCCTTGGAAACAATGCTTCGCTTGTCTCTTAGCAACATACCTTACCTCACCTCCTCCACTTACACCAAATCCACCACCCACCCCTATTGCTAGCTCGTCCTTTCTCCACCCCCTATCTCTTCTCCTGTCCTTGACCTGTCTCCGTCCCTTATCTCACCTCTCCCGTCCAAATCTGCATCACCGGCCCCAACTCCGACTCCCTCCGCCCCCAAACACGGTTATTACTTGCGGTCGAGGGTTTGATGTGTTGATCGAAGATGACAATTAAATATAAATTCTCTAAAATATTTTTCGAAATCGTATTAAAACGTCTAACACAAATAAACGAAATCTATTTATATCTGTGGTGATTTCAACATTGATTTCCTCAATGAATCGGATTCCGCGCACAATCCCAAGAATCGGTTCAATAATCTAATCAGTTTCTTCAATCTTGTTACTACGATAATCGACCTCACTCGCCTCTCGAGTACATCACAAACATTGCTGGACCAGATAATTGTCAACAATGGACTCATGTATACTTCACAAGTATTTAAAATGGGGTATAGCGACCTCTTTACCCAAATATTAATTATTGAAGATAAATTAAAACCATGAAGTATCCTCTATACAAGCAGTTTAACGAAAAAAATTAACAATTTTTAAAAACCTTTTACATCAGGAAACGTGGAATGTCATGTATAAATGTAAAAGCACTAACGATAAATTCAATGTTTGTTTTTTTTCAATATTCTTGAAGTATTACAACTCTTGCTTTCCTACAAAACACAAGTTAGTAAACGTAAAGAATCACAATTGATGGATAACTCAAGGGGTTATAATTTATTCCAAAAACGAACGTCATTTATATTATCTTTCGAAACTCGATAACAAACCACCCGAATTTCATGATTATTTCTGTAAATATAAATCTATTCTTAGAAAAGTGGTCGATGCAGCTAAAGTTATGGAAAATGACAGACAGTTATTAAAATTGAACAATCGGACTAAAATCATGTGGAATATTATAAAAAATTACTCACTACCTTCAGAAATTCGCCAAGAAAACATTTTCCTACTAGATGATGGCAAAATTGTATAAAATCCACAGGAACTCGCAAATTTGTTTAATTCTTATTCTTAAAAAATAGGTAAAATATCAAAAACAGTACTTAAAAACCAATGTCCGCCAAATATATCCACACACTTACCGCATTATACCGCACACTTCCGAGAATAACTCTAGTGAACTTATGTCATCAGTTCTTTAAAAAATAAATTTTGAGCAGGGATAGATGATATGCCCAAATTTATAGTAAAATCATCATCTCACGTATTAAATCAACTCACTTATGACATTTCAGATATATCAAATGATATTTAAATTAGTTTATTGTCCTCCGTGTGGTCATACGCAGTTTGTATTGCTTTTTTGAAAATAAAGTTTATAACAGGTCGAAATGTGCCTTGTCTTTGCAGACAATTTGGAAAGTAATTCACCGAAAGTCGCAAAATTAGCGATATCTAGTGAAGCCAGAGATCATTTTTCAATTTAAACAATATAATTAATAATACACAGTTTTTAATACACCACAATTAATGAATTACTGTTATAAAGACTATTTTTCGTATCAACACAGTAGATAACATAATGGAAAGTAGAATGAAATGGTTATGTCCTTGACTAACGCTTGTTTCGTTTATACTACTTTACTTCATACGGATATGAAGTGTCTTCAGAAGTATGACATTTCAGATGTATCAAATGATATTTAAATTAGTTTATTGTCCTCCATGTAGTCATACGCAGTTTGTAATGCTTTTTTGACAATAAATTTATAATTTATTTACCAGAAGAGGGGAGTTGAAAGTATTCACGCTGAAGTTTGTAGGAAAACCAATACTTCTCTCCGGCTCGAATACCAGGTGCCGTTCTGCTCGGAAAGATGCTGTGCCATTGTCGTTGAGAGTTAGGTTGTTGAAAGCTGCCACTTCCCTGTGTCATAAAAAAGGATTTTCAATTAAATTAATGCTGGGGTTGCCAACCATCCCTATTTTGTAGGGATTGCCTCAACTTTTCGAAAATTGTCCTGCTCTCACTTCGACGGTACACGTTAATGTCCCTATATTTTTGTTTTAAGCTTATACAGATTTTTTTTTACAGAAAAAAAATTATTATTACCATTATTATGATCATCATTATAATTTTTATTATATAACGATGACAAGATTTCGGTATGCTACTCTCTTCCAGGTTGCAACCTACTATGATTATAGATTACTATTATTATTATTATTATTATTATTATTATTATTATTATTATTATTATTATTGTTGTTGTTGTATTCATAATTATTCGTTCTATCTGTTATGTTGATTAAGACTCAAATGGTTGTACAATTAATTTTTTTTTTAAATTACCGAACACGTGCATACCATAATGGTTTTATTCTCAGTAAATATTATTCGCGAGCTTGAGCTGTGATTATGGTATTTCAAGTCTTACAAGTTCGAAACACAGTTGTTGAGACTGTTTTTCTAAAAAAACAAAATGTTTAATAAGTTCTTGGAATTCTTATTTAGAACCTTATCCGCATGTCTCTCTGCGCCTCAACTTATTACTTGTCCACAAATGTATGCGTCTCGATATTTTTCTTGTTCAAATTGGCAACCCTAATTGATGCAATTGCAAAAACTAAAATAAAATCCAATGGTTTCAAAACCGTTGAATAGTTAAAGTATCCTAGTTTATCTCAAACCCCCAAATACACTCGAAAACATGATATTTAATCCATTTTTATTTTTAACAAATAGCTCCAAAGCCCAATAAAAATATGGGATTCATTTTCTCTCAGAATTTCAGAACACGGAAATATTTTCTGTGTACACAATGCATCAAAGGAAAGCTTCACAGACATGTCGTGGAATATAAAAATCAAACGTATATACAATGCTTTTTAAATTTCATAAGTACAACATTTTGATTTATCTAACACATTGTTTTAGTAATTATATAGTAACACATGCTCGAATACAATATTAATGACCTGTACTTTACTTCAAATCGACTGCCGATGACATGATAATACAGCAAGAAAAGCAATAAATAAAATAATTCAAATGATGGAGATGAAATTTTCAAATCCAATAATTTCCCTCATTTGCCGACTATCTTGCATTTTAATTTTCCTAACATTCTGAATTAAAATTTTCTACACCAGAAATTTCAAAATCAATGACTTCCGAGAATCGTACATTTCAATTGATAAAAACTACTCTAGGATTCATGTATAATCGGAGGGACGAAATTTCACACAATAAACATAATGCCAACTTCAACGATGTAAACTTCAAATTCATGGGATTCTCGGGAACCACTCTGCACATTTGTGATTAGTTGACGTTACGAGATTAGTGAAAGGCAAAATAATTACAAGTTATTAATATACCCAATAACAGAAGAACAAATCTACATTCAGGAGAGCACTGCATAACGTTAACTGACTATTATGGACATTTATGAACTTTTGTCTTTTTGTTTGCACTTCTTTTTGTATACAGTTAAGATTTATAATCTTTTTGAATTGGCTTTGCCGTTGGCAACAAAAATAAAAGAATAAAATGGAATAGAAAAGAATACAATAGAATAGCATAAAAGAACCACAAACTGAAGATGATAATCAATGGGTTCGCAAAGACGTCATTGAACGATGTGAGGAGACAAAAAAGAGAAGTCACAAAAGAAAGATGGCTAAAAAAGTATTTGATTTTTGAAATCGGAAATCATTGTCATTTCAATAACTTTTTTTTAAACCACAAAAACAGAAAAAGAGTTGCTTCTTGCAATAATCATCGCAAGAAAACCAAACAGTGTTTTTTAAGTGTCTTCCAATAACTAATAAACGGATATTAATTTGCTAGGTCTCATTTACTGGGATGCGAAGGACTTGATGAATCGTACACAGAGTCAGATTTGTTTGCAGGAAATGTCAAGGCGACTGACGTTGCCAATTATTGGGCAACGCAGTTGTACGTTGTACTATGGAATCTCATTTCTCCCATGTATTCCATAATAGATAGATAAATTGTTACGGTAGAAAACATTTAATTATTTTGGTATATGGGTTTCATTAGCGATTCATATCCCTGGATCGATATCAAGTTGTTAGAAATTAAGTTGAACTATTTTGAACCCACCCAACTAAAGTGGGACAGCACTGTTCAAATTTTGAGTTTAAACAGAATGACAAAACGGAAAACATCGAAAAACAAGCTGCAGAATAGGTCGCAGGCAACACGAATAGAAAATATGTCACGCGTTTTGTATGTCCGAAAGACAAACAAACCTGTTTGAATCAGGATGTGGCGGCATAGACGCGAAAGGTCGCATCTTTTTGGAATGAGGTCGCATGTTTTCGAAGAATTTTAGTTTTTCAGGCTTTTGGGAGATTTCAGAAACTTGTGTTGAGACCTCACCTACGAGGGTAGTCCAGAAAGCAAACAACGTTTGGGCATAAATAATAAACAATTAAATATACAATTACAAAATTTTATTTACAATGTTGCAGGACCTGAATCTGTTTATCCAGGTAGTCGACATTTCGGTGAAGGCAATGTTTATGACATTAAAATGAGACAAGCATGCAAGGAAATAAAACCAACCAATAAAGTGATCGTGTCATTTACGTATTTAAATACTATTGAACAGGCTGCCTAGAGCTACTACAACGTATATCATACGTTACCCCACCACTGTTGTGGAAACTTCAAGAGATAATGTATAAAGGTGGAGATATCTCCTAGTAACTTCGATCATAAGTGAAAAACAAACTCATTCAACTTTTGTGATAAAGTTAACTAATATCACACCATGATGTAGCATTATTCTAAAATTCTACATTTGTGCATAAGAGTTTAAGGTATCTTAGAAGACGACTGCAAGATTTTCTTTGACTGATAATATTTGTACGATAGATAATATTAGCGGGTTAATAAGGTAAAACGACAATAAATTATGGCAACCCTTATAGTCATTCCCACAACACAAATATTGTTTTTTTTTGTCTTCCTTTGATTATCAAGGAACGACCGGATACGCCCCCAGTTACACCTCTGGATTTCAGTTAAAACTTTTATGTGGCTTCTCACCTCATGCGTCTTTCACATTTCATAGCGATGTAAATTATCCATATGTATGGTTCCGGACCACCGCTCTTGATAGGGAGGGTTGTTTATTCTGTTCTAACTTCTCTGATGAGTGCCAAATTTGGCACCCCTGAATGTTGTGTATTAAGTGTGTAGTAGGATTTTCAATTTGTATCCGTGCCTCGATAAAATTTAGATAAGATTTACCGTTCGTTAGAGAAAAATCAAGACGTAATTTTTTAAAATAAGAACCGTAGAAATGAGTTTTCCAAACAAACACACTACTCCTTCCTTAAGCAACGTTATACGCCATAGATCTACTGACTCGCCAAAATCATTCATTTTGAGAGTGAAATGACAAATATGTGCAGTCACAAGAGAATAATGTGTTTGGCGAATTTAATGTTTACTAAACAAACAGCAGAATAAGACGCACTTATCGTAAAACGTCTGGCGGTCGTATAAATCTTGGCATAACCTTTGACCTTGACGATCTCTGACGTTCAACACCATCTACACATAATTTAATCAAACACTAAAAACACGGAAAATGCATCATTTAGAAAGAACTCACAAGATTTTCACGATCGGTGAGAAAATTTAAGTGTGCAATTGTAGAGGAAGATTTCCCCAATGAATATTTATAATTATGCCTTAATTATATTATGGCAGAGTCTTACGCTGTTTAAGAACATATTTCCTTCAAATTCTTCCAAATTTTTACTCAAACCCAATATTTAATATATTTTATTTTTACTTAGAGAGAAGGGAGTTTTGTACAACCTCGCGAATTTTTGTTTTGTATTTATGGTAAAATTTAAGGGATTTTACATGAATTGTTCAGTCATTAATACATAACGTTTAACCCATGGCAAAATGAGTAAAAACCATTCTATGGATGAGCTTGTTTATTTTACACTTGTATCTTCACATAAAACCTAACAAAAAAGGCTGAAAATATTTCTTTCTTGCTTTTTTGAAAAAATAATAATAAAAAAGGTGTACAAAATTAAGACTTTAATAGTCACACATAAAAAATTCTCAAAAGTTTACAAAGGTCTAATTCTTGAAATCTTACAAGAGAAAAAATAGTTGATAATGAGGAAAACGAATTTCTAAGGGTGACTCTTGGAATGAATGTCTCCTGGAGACTTGTTATATTTAGTTACTATATTATTATACTTATTAAAGACATATTAGACTTATAATATATCACTTATTTTATATTTACAACTGATAAAATTATTAAACCTATTATCCTTAGACAAGGTGGACAGTACTCTGTTCGGAGTATAGGTGAAGTAAGCGATGTGAATCACATTTCAATTGAAGTATAATTTTTTGGTAAGGAGAGTAAGAGGCAACCTTGTTAGTAGAGCCTATACGAACGCAGTTTCTTTCTTTCAGTGGCCATGATCTCACAGTGGGGTATTACTTTGAATATCTCCTCTCCACATGTATGGCACGATGGCTACCACGAGGTCGTTGTGCCGGCTGCTCCGCCTACGATCCACCAAGACTTGTGTTTAGCCAGCCCCATCAATTACTGAACAATGAAATTGCGATCGGATCGTTCTTCATTAAGAATGAAAATAAATAACGAATATGTCAAAAATATGAAGGATCTAATGAACATATCACGTGAGACTTGGAGTAATATGGGCAAGAAAAGGCATAATTTATTGAATAATTTTGGTTTATACATAATTTAAATATACGACATAAAAGTAATTTAACATAAAAAATTTGAATTTTTTTAACATTTACAGGTTTAAATTGTAAACATTACGATGTGTTGGTCAATTTAATAAGAGACTGATTTTTGATTTAATCTATATTCGATATATTTCCATGAAAAGTGATGACTTGAGGAGTATTTCGAAATTTCAACTATATTTAGAGCCGCAAATTTAGAATGAAAAATGAACATGTCTGGTCAAATCTGGATACTTTTTAGACAAAATCATGTACAATCATGTCTGTTTAGACATTAAAAACGCGCTAAATCGGACCAGATATGTTCACTATCACTGTACGGTTTGTACAAAGTTTGATCTGCTTTTTGCATGGGCAGATCAGATTTGATCAACATTTATGTAATTCTTATGAAAATTTGTATAATTCTATCGAATTTTTTAAGACTGAGGAGAGTTCCATGTCTCATCAGATATGCGATTTTCGCCGGGTATTGAGACATTTAAGTTTTTTTAAAATATAAGAATTTATTTTTAGCTGCAATTGGTTGTGATTGTACGCCAGTCAATACAGGAATTAATAATGGAATGATTAGGCAAATGGAATAGCAATTGGAAAAAGTTGGTTCATTTGCCTAATTCATGCGAGTGAATTGATATTACGACACTAGTTGGATCACTATGACGGTCCCAAAACTGGACCAAAGGGGTTTTCAGGTCAAATTAGCAAACTCATAATGAATTGCGAGATAATGCCAAGTGTGATATTTGAACCTATAGTGGCAGCAATAAAATTACCTGAAATAAATATAAGAGATTTGAGTGAAGATCAAAGCTACCTTTTGAAAATTGTAGAGCTGAAAGTGAAGGTAAGTGTTCCGAAGATTTAGAAAAGAAGGATCCTGGCAAGAGAAGTCATTCTAGACGGTTAACAACGGCTAATTGACTGCTCAGATTGTTTGTTGCAACAACCAAACCCACAGATTAAAAAGTTCATATTCCGTCTGGATTAGCATGAAACATTCTCCTAAATGTTTTAATGGCCTCTGTCATCTATAGAAAATAATATCATTTTCCCGATGTCTGAGTGATGAGGCGAATAAAGTTATTGACCCTATCATTCAGCGTAATGGATACTTTGGACATCCAGAAAATTCATTGTTGGCAATACTTATTGATGATGGTTTGTCAGTTCCCGTTGGTACTTTGCAAAACAATTGTTGAATGCAGAAAAATGCTGACAAAAGGTATTCGCGAATTCAAAATACCCTCTCTAAATTTTAATGTCAGTTATTGTAAAGAATTAATTAAATGAAATCAAATGGTAGACTCACCTTTATTGAAAAATATTGCGACTGATTGTTAAAAAACTTTGATATTTAAAGAGAACTACAATCTAAGAAGTATGCTCAATTATCCATGTCATACGCAAAGCGTTGCAAGGCGTTTAAAGATGGTGACGAAGGCTTCAATTTCAGTTGTCACTCATGATGCTCGCCATGTTCGCATACTGGGCACACTAAAATCGCGTTCCTTAATGCCAAATTTCATTCCGAAAAAGGACTTCGTTGTAAAAGACATATTGCAATTAGTGTAATATGTCTCATTACATTTATTTAATTTTTTAAATATGTATTTTATAGATTAGTATGCCTTGATTTGATTTAGTACATTTCAACCATAAACACATTGTAATTATTTCACATTAGATTTTGTCATTAAATGTTAATAAAACAGTTAGTAATATAATACTAGGAATTTCCAAGGGCAATTCAGCACTATTATATTAAAAGCAACCAAACCCTAGTAGTATTTAGAGATATTTTCTACCGTTCTTAATATACAAATGAAAAATTTGCTCAAACCCTTACAGACTGATGCTCGGGGTATAATATATCTCAAAATCAACCAAGTAGGTTAGATGGAAAATGAGGCTATGGTGGATAATCTAAAAAGAGTACAAAAAACTGGTTTTTAGAGGGCCAATCAATTTTAAAAAATGCATGAGTGGAGTGAGAGACAGGTCGAGCTGGCGGAGCCGATAAGAACGTCACTACTATATTTCTGTAGTTATTGTATCATAGTCGGATGTTGCTTAGATCTTTTCACATGGTTAGCACGTTGGCTGCCACGAAGTCGTTCTGCCAGTCGCCTCGCTCATCCCGACCCATCACACCGTAGAACTAATGAGATAATATCAAAGACAAATGCATCGACTAAAGAGAAATAAATGGTTTTGGCTTAACCTGTTCTTTACGATCAAAGTTTCCTCCCCCTGACCTTTTCAGTACGCTAGTGAATAGTGTACTATGAGTTGTGACCGATGCAAGATACAAAACGTCTGAACTGCACTGGCTATTGACTCAACCGCTACAAGGAAAAGACGGAATATATTGCACCAGAAAGCTCGTAAAGTGAGCATTACCACTAAAAAGGAAGGAATAAAAATCTTTTCTTTAAATTTGTGCGAATTTTATATCATTTTAAAATTTTAAACGTAGGCTTCCGCGGCCGGAGTTAGTATGAACTTGTTTGTCCGGGACGAACCGCGTCTTAGTAGATACAACTACCAACGTTTCGGCCATCATGCTGTGGCCTTCTTCAGGGCAATGTCAGAGTCGTATGATGGTCGAAAAATATAATTAATTGTTCAAATATAAGAAACACATATAAGTCCTATTTATTTGGTTCCGCCAACTATACGTCAAGCTAATTGTACGACAAAGTAATATAAAAAAATAGAAACATTTATTGATACAAACTTTTATGCTAATTTTGTACTAACAACTAAAATAGCTAATAGTTTACTTTATGACTTTTTAAAGCAAAAGTGATTAATTTTACAAAGTCAGGAGATTTATACAACTTACTTACTACTCATATCATTGAATTAAATGCTATAAAAAACGAAACAAATTGAAAATTAAACTTAATTTTTTATTGTTATTATTAAGGGTTCTAATGACATTGATGTTGACGAGCCCTAAAGCCCCACAAAAAATGTTATTTTCCTCATTTAATATAAACTTTAAATATTGCTTTCTTAGATTAGTCACAAAATTATGTTCTTTTTACCTGGTGCCTCAAAGTATACCCTATACGTCAAGCAATCGACATTTAGAGAATATTAATAAATTGATAATACATATTAATTTACAATTATTGTAAATGCTGTTTCTTACTGAAATCATACGTTGTATATTTATAAACTGTGTGGGCACATTCAACACATTTTATTAACATCACCCATAGACTTTAGCTCGTCTTAGAACAGCATTCATTTATTTTGTCATTGACTGACAAAAATATATTTGAAGAACTGTATGTTCATAATTACCAAATTTGCACGTGATTTGAGTTTTATCGTTTAACTTATAGGAAAGATGATGAGCTAAAGAACAGCAAAAACCTGAAGGTCAAGAAATGGACACAAAATACTAAAAAGTGGACAAGACTGGAAGGCTGTAATTTATACTAATTCTATGTATTATCATCGCTTTATGGAGAACTGTAAATTATTTTATTCTATCTTATTTCGAGATTTTGTCAAATATTTGTTATTAACACCTCATCATGTCAGACGTAATCGGTTGTTCCCCATATAATTTCTTAAATTATTGCGGTACGCCACTAAAGACACAGCAATGAAACTTTTCTTATGAGCACGTACTGCCAGCTTAAGGCTGTAATGATTCGCGGTTTCTGCGTAACGTTCCAGAACGAATCTAATCAGTTACCTTCTGTTGATGTTCGATTTTTACTGATGTTTGGATTATTGTGATTTATCCCACTTTTTCAAGCTGTTGTTAACAGGTAATTTGTTTAACAACAGTAATGAGAATTTGAGTGAAAGTTACTTTCACACAATTTTAAAGCTCAAAAACAATTATTTGATTATGAAGATCTATGTAAATTGCATTTAAGAGTGGTATTTTGAGAGAGGTATTAACTATAAATATGGCATTTCCTTAAAAAATATTGGAAACAGGCCACACACAGTTAAATATAAATAGGGCTGACTCATATGTGCGATCTAATTTTCTTTCCAAGAGTTTTATGTAACGTATTATATTTGTAGATATTATTGTGGATTAGAAAATCTACTTATTTTGTAATTATCTGTAATAATAGTCAAGGACAATTAATTTTTTGCTTAACAAACTTCAGGAGATTACGTAAAACATGTTAGAAGTCGTGATATGTACGTGTGTGTGACGACATGATCAACTCTAACGAGAACTTAACTAACAACAACCGTCATACGAAATGTTAGATTTACGTTTAGGAAGCATATCCTGTAAAACACTCCTCTATATTTTATAAAATTTAGACTATTAATGTAAGCGGTATTTTTTTTTAAACAGATAAATGCATTTCCACTTTATTATATCAGTAACGATAGATTTTTAATATAAACTGTACCTTTTCTTACGTATTTGAGAATATAAAAACACTAACCTGTAGACAAATGGTCCAAGCTCTTGAACACGAATCTTTTCTTCTCCTCGCTGGAATTCGTTTGCATTTGTTATGTTAAAAATATATACTTTCACGAACAGTGAATCGGGTGGATTCTGCAAGACACGGTGGGCGACTGTACCAGGCTGAAGAGTCGTTTGCTGCAAATAAAAATATAAAATCATAAAATCAACCTCCTCTTGTCACACTATTTTAATCTGATACATCAAAAGTTAAAATAATTTCGTAAACATAGGGTCCATTATCTGCTAGGGAAAAACAGGCTGAATCATAACTTTACATAAAGCATAGAATCGTTGTATAACTTCGTTTCACGGTTATTTTGTTCTTGGTCATTTTTCTTTGATATAGAATCATAGTATAGAATAAGACTACATCTCGTACATTGAGACTAGACCATATGCGATAAAAAAATGCCTGGTCCATCCGGATAGCATTAATTATATTATTGATAGTATAATATAATTGTATTTAAAATCCTTGGTGTTGTGTCGCACCGTGACAGCACAATTACGCAGTTCCCATGATATTTTGTCCGAAGAGTTACAACTTATAATGATCGCAAATTCTCAAATCCTGAAGAAAATGAACAATAGTATATTTCTATATACTACTAATACTGTCTCCGTCGTGGCCACGATTGCTCGTCACCAAGTCATCACGGGTTCGATATCCGGGCGGGGCAAAGAAAATTTATGAAAAGTCCATCCTCTGCGGCTAACAACCATAGTTGTAATACCCGGATAGAGTAGTCTAGACGCTGTTCCCCAAAGAGTTACGATGTCTCTAGTAAGTAAACTCGCACAGAAATGAGTGTTGCTAACACTCGTTATCTCGGCCCTACGTTGGCCGATACGAAAATACATACATATATACTACTAATACACAATAGATATGTATGGTCATTAATTAATTAAGTCAAGTTCATTTTTTCCATAAACGCGCAACAATAATTTCATTTTATTTTTTACGTCAGTTCGCATTGTTACTGTATATTTAAGTATATGTCTTCGGAAATGAAGGTACGGAATACGAGATACGTGGGATTATGGTAAATATATTTTTGAAAATTTCACCAATGTGAGTCCATAAATTTTTATTATTGTAGTCAAAAGAATTAATGACTATAACTTCTGCTAGTTTTAGTTATATTCAATATTCTAAATCATTTTTTAGTTATAATTTTTGTATGCCATATCACTCGAGGATTCTCGAAGTGTCAAGACAAGCATATTTGTAGTGATATGGTTGACAAAGAAGAATGTAAATTGGCAAAAACGATATTACAAAAAACAAAAGATTTTTTTTTTCGATAATTGTAATAACCTGAAGAAGTTTCGTGGATTACATTACGTGAAATATTAACGTTTTTCTTTCGTGTATTTTCCAATTATCAACATGTTTTGTGAATTCTCAAAATTTTGTCTGTATTATAAAAACTAAATAATATAAATCTTCAGAGCTTGAGTTATGTTATAATCTTTCAATTTGTTAGTTTAGAACACAATTAGGATACATCGATGCATCAAAAGTCACGAATCTAGTTATTTGTGCATATGATGAAGTTTATAATGAATGAAAAGTAATACATTCTCCAGCTTAAAATTACAGTTTAAGGTATTTAGAGAAGATTGGTTCAAAATATTACTTTTGTTTTATTCACTTACGTGATTTTCATTTCGGAAAACTACGTCAAATTAATTTATTATCGTTCTTTTAGTAATCGCACCAAGAATTCTCATGATACAAGGAACCCGGATGTGAAGACATCAACATAAAAGCGCTGATATGAACTCTTCCTTTCTTGACTCGGGTTCTTGCATCTGTATCAGTCCTTAACATTTGAGATGTCTACCTTATACACATGAAGTTGGAAGGCTTTAGAATATCTCCGACGACGAGCATATTATTGCTATGTTATAGAATCCATGTAGTGTACAAATGAAACCCAATATTTATCGAGATTTTCTATATATTTCAACCCTAGGGATTCAGGAAATTTGAGCTCAGAGATTCTCTATCTCACGACAAGGATGAAGATATCAAACCACCAAATCATATTTTGTGATTTATGTTGTCGATTTCATCATAATACGTGAAATACGATAATTTATAAACGATAATGTATAAACATGAAATTTATAACTACGCTTTATGAGTAGCTGATCCCAAGGGAATGTTTTGGATGATGTGACTTGTATTAGAGAGTTTAAATGTATCAAATTTCTAAGACAACGCTTCGAACACAATGCATGACAGAAACGGTAAAAATTTAAATTTTATAAGTGTGGCATGACGCTTAACGTTTTTCGTGAGCGTCAACGATTAGAAGAGCGATTTATTTTTGTTCCTTTCCTATGTATTGTTCCGGCGTTTCATTGATAAAAAGTGCTGTCTTTTGAAACTCCAGTACCGACACTAACATTATAACGCCGTTAATATCAAATTGAATTTTAAAACAATCCCGGAAACAAATAGTGAGTAGTTAAAAATTATGATTCAGTCTTAGTACAGAACGTTATTATTGAAATGAGAAATTGTTTTTTTGTAAATGGTTAAGTGCGACGGGAAAAAAAGGAAATAATAAGAAAAAGTTACCTTCGATGTACAAAGTTTACCAAGAAAAAAAGAATATTATAAACCAAGCATATTATTTATAATATCATTAATAAAATAAGCTAGAGGTCGGGTTTGATGAGTTACGCTGAGAAAATAAATCCATATCATCAAAAATTCGAACAAAAGCACTGACCATGTAATTTTCGAAAACTAAATCAACGATTGACTTTTAAAACAGAAAATTTGGGAAACATAACTTCCGAAAGTAATCTACACAGAAATGGCTTAAATAATACAACAAATAAAAAATTTACTTCGTAATTTTAAACTAGAATTTTAGCTCATTAAGATAAATTTAAGCTACTTTGACATTATTCCGTTTTATCATTCCAGTACATTTATGATATGATAAGAAATTGATGTTTCTAGAGCAATACATTTATCACATGACCGAATTAATTTTATTTCCTTTACCACAGTCGTTTTTTCTCATATATAGTTAGCGACAACTAACGTCAAGGCGTAGGGTTAAAGGAACCGAACAAACAGAAAATTTGTGCTTTATCATCCGTGCATTGTTGTGATGACATTTCAAAAGTTACGAAGCTGCATTAGAACTTCAAAGTTACGAAAGTCCACCGGCATAAGATTTTTTTTTAAAAACGTCAATACGTCTTTTTTAAGAGTTTAATCTAATAATATTACCATTACACTTAAAATCTTTATCTTATGACCTTCAATGAACATACATAAATTATATTCAGCTTACAATAATACCTGAAGAAGGCCTAAAAAAGTTGAAATGATGTGTTGGAAAAGCAAAATGAAAAATCCACATTATAGGTCATAATATAAAGATTAAAGTTACAACATCAGTATTTACTGTTACGTAACGTCAAGTCAAGATTTCTTTCATTCGCGTCCAACCAAAACAAACAATCAAAATGAGCACTAGATTTCCATTTGAATAAGAAGTGACTCAGATTTAACAGAAAGGGGTTGGGCGTTAGAAAATTAAGCTTATTTTACTACGCATCGATTTATGCAAGATACACAATTCATTTTATGAGAAGAACCAAGAGGAAAATGTTTCTCTTTTAAATTAATTATTTCAGATACATATGGAACATTACGTGCATACACATGAGGAAATCAACACCCCCAAAATTCTATTTCATTATAGTGTATATTTAGTTTCAAATTAATTAGTTTTATTTTTATCGAAATTAAATGTATCAATCTGTTTTAATAAAACGTTGTTTTTTTTACTTTTAAATATTTATTTGTTTCCGTAGAGTGAATTTAAAAGTGAATCTGTCGCAGTTATAGATGTTAAATATTTCTTTCATTCCATGCACAGCAAGCTAAAATTTTGTATGTTAAAATCTCAGTTAAAAAGCTCGGAAATTAAAAAAAAACACCAAAGAATCTAAACGTGAGAGACCAATTTTATGTTGAAAAAAATTATACTTAAGTCTCTTATTGATACTTTTCATGTCTATAGCCAATTCTAATATGGCAGTGAACTCGAACTCCAAAATATTTGACAAAAGGTACTGCGACATACTTAAGGTACTACTAGGATAGATGGAATTAAATCACTAAAATATCTTCAATCAACATAAATAAACGGAGTAACATGTACTCATTGTGATTTCAACTTGAAAAACATACCTCACCGGCCGTTGAAATGAAATAATTGCAAAGTATAAATGATGGTGTAATACATTGCGTCTTATGGAGGAAACATTTAGTTTCAAAAAAAGACCAACTCTAAATTATAAAAGTGATAGATGTTTACTTGGATGTAGTAAAATTTCCGTAGTATTTTTACATCACTTTTACATCTAGGTTACCGGACGTTTAGGAAAGCTATTTAACTTTTTCTGAGATGAGATGTATAAATCACGAAACCGTTGTGGACGGTCGCCATATTTGTACACGCTCCTATGCATTTCAAACCTGTCAAGGGAGTTTCTAAATGTTGTTTGTACTGTATTATTAACTCATAAGTACATTTAAATCATGTTTTTTCTTCGTTATTATTCATATTTTTGTGTTTTAAAACAATTAGAATACTAATGAAGAAAAACATTAGCCATATCCATGATTTGACTTACATGGAGTTTGGTACCATAACCCATTTTTAACATCAAAACGTCAGGTTTTGAATTTCTTCGGAAATAAATTCTATTTAATCTGTTGAAAAGGTTTGTCATAGTCAATTGCAAAAACACTAGTGGATCACACCGCGTATTATGAACAAAACCATGAACTTGCACATAGAAGGTTGAGAACAAAAAATCCAAGGAGCGCTCACCTGAATAATTATGAAAGACAGCAATATGTTCGCCGAAAATCTACTCGATACTAATTCAATAATAATTTAATTTAATTGAAATATTAATTCGACCTTGTATGTAGACCCCCCAGGGGACATACGTGTAAGTAAGTACGTGTTTGGCGAACACGGGACCCCGAGCTGAACTTCCTTACTTCCACTTACTTGTGCGATGCTCCTTCCTTTCTCTTTCCTGACCTTCCTTGGTCACTTCTTGTTCTTTTCGATCCCGACGCTATTAAGGCTAGGGTATCTTTCATTTTCCTCATTCTTCTCATTTTTTGTCCCCCCTTATTCTTTGTCCCCCCTCATGTTATGTGCCCCCCTCATTGTAGCCCCCCCTCCATTTGATGTATGTTGTGAGATATGTTTTGGTGTGTTGTAGATCAGGAGGGTTTTTAGTGGGTAGAGTTGAATCATTCGACGAGTCCCACACGCGGGGAGTCATGTTGGCTCTCCCTAGTGCGTAACTGCATTTTCCCTACCTGTANTAGACAATGTTTAATGAATATCATCACGTTTCAACAGTCTACAATAGTTACTACAATAGTCAGCTGAATGTAGTATAGAAACAATCATGTTAATTTTATTTCGGTAACAAAAAAAGAAACAAGTTAGCTACACATAAAACAATACCATAGAAAATAAATAATGAAGCAGAAAACCAAAACACAATAAGAAATTTTGGATAACCTGTCTGAGTTAGTGTGTATATTCAATCTGTTTTTGATAAATTTGATGCGTAACATTTCTGAAATAATACATTAGTTTTTCGGGAGCCAAATGACTAGAAACGTATTAATTGGGTAGTATTACACATCAAGGATGTAAATTCAAACGCCAAAGGTTGCAGGTTCAAGTCCTGTATACTTCAGGAATATCAAGGATTGGTATATCTCATAAAATAATTCATAATTTCTGTCATTTCATGATGACACACATTATCTTTTAAATAGCGGTTAACCACACTGCAAGGTTACTGATGTTATACTGAATGAAAATGGGAGCTGGGACCGGACATCGAACTCGGGACCTCCCGTTCTTCGCAAGTTGAAGGACTATTGTAGGCGGGTTTGGGAAAGAATACTTATTCATTAAATATAACATCATTTTATGTTGGATATGAATACATAGATTTGAAATTCGTTAGTGATATAATACGCGATATGATATAATACGCGAATGTTGTAAAAATTTCCTTATTATTATCCTACCAACGGATCCGTGCCCTCTGGCGCTGGCGCCAATTTCTCCGCTTTCCACCAGAGCCCTCCTTCAACAGCGGGCCTTCTGAGAAATGAATGATAGTTACAGCATCTTGAGAGACGCCAATGTTGACTGAATGAGGAGTAAAGGACAGACGAATGGTGACGGGAGCGATCCCATTCTATTTGACCGTATTATTTTAATATATTGTTATCAAAATTTATATTAATTTTTAAAATGTTTCAAAATATTTACATTAAAAACAGCTCAAGTTTCAAATTTAATAAAAATGTCACGATTAATTTTTTAACAAACCATTTATTAAAATTAACGCTGTTCATCTCGTTGTGGTAATCAACCATTTTCAGTAAAACTGGTGCTGCAATAAGTTTTCTTGTTACGTTCCTTTCGTCACTACGCGCTGTATTTCACATTGTATCTTGTGAACTCGAAAATCGCTCAGGAAATACTGTCGCGAGGAAAGTGACGTACTGACCTTGTTGCGACGAGATATTGAGCTCAGGGGAAGAAAAGGAACCAGGAAGGGAATGGAAATTATACTTTTAGTTCACAAATTTTCCGGGGTCACAAATTCGTTGGTCGGATAATACGAACATACAGTAGTATAGGGGGCCGATATTTAAGAGTTATGCGATGGGAGGTCGCCTTCATGCATGGATGTATGAAAACAAGAGCTCGGACTTGAATTCAGATATTTTTCATGGCAGATTCGTGCGTTAAACAAATTCAGAAAGTACACTTAATACGTGGGGGGCATATTATGTGAAGCGGACCACCAAAAAACCTTCAGAGTTTCTTATCGTTTCTTTTTTTTGAGTGACTTAACACGAATGGTAGGTGATTTTTTTCCGTGATGCCTAGGTGTTCATTTCCGCGCATTAGAAGATTGGACGTCGTGTGTCATACGTGTTTGTTTCAATAACAATTCCTGGTACAAAGAAACAAATTAGATGGTGATTCTTGCAGAAAATTACCTGGTGTCAAATCATACCCCTCCCCCCACCGAATTTCATATCGAAAAGAAAGAAAAAGTGAACTCAAAGAAACAGAGTGGAGACAAGATAAAAGGTGAGAATCATGGAAGGGCTTGCAATTCATCGTATTCCTCGTGTGTTTTGTTACGTATCTGAAGCACAAAATTATGCCTAAGAGTAGATGAAATCTTTCTTGTTTGCTTCCCAAGAGTAAAGTAACATTTCTCCTCCTCACTGAAATACTTTTTCACGGATTCTTGGACATAAGTAAAATGTTTATTATTCTTGCCCTTATTTTAGTATTTTAAAGTTATATAGTATTAATCTCAAAATCTCAAATGTGCATATTAAAGACGAACATCTCAAGAGATACACATTTTACAGACGAAGTAGCGAGCGACATGATAAAGCAGACGGATGAGAACTTGAACCGAACACAGTACCAAACTGTGCAATGTAATCTAACATACTAAACCTATTAGCTTACAAAAATGACTATTGTAAAAGCAATCAATAAATTGTGTACATGTAAGTAAAGAAGTATAAAAAGTATACATTTCATTCAATTTTAAGTAATTTTAAATCTTAAAATAATTTTTTGACACTAATTTAATACAAGAAAATTCGCGTAAAGAATAAGAAATTTAATAAAATTGAAAATAGCCATTGCAAAAAATGTTATGTTATAAATAGGAGTTTAAGGCCTACAACGTTATTAAGGCTATATTGTTTTTTTATTCAACTACACACATTTTATTCTTGTAATATTACACTATACACGTATTACATTACCCCACGTTGATCATAAAAATATTTTTTTATAAAAAGGTGTACTTTATTTTGATTATCACCACTTCCAGACTACAACTTTGGATTCGCTGCTATTCTTGGACACGTATTTCGTATTTTAATGTTGTTTTCAAAAGTTCCGTATGCTAGAGAAATAGTACATCTATACTCCTAGAATCTAGTACTCCTAGAATAGTAGGTATACATTAACATTTGGATGCAAATATCACAAATGTAATTACAATTATTAACTTTAACGACCTTTTAATGAAAAATATATTTCAATCAAAACATTTCGTCACCGATTTGGTAATTTGTCACGTGATACATATTATAGTAAAGTATTTAGGTAACATAGGTCTCTTGTAAACCTTTTTATAAAGGGCAATTGAAAACTAATATTTTATATTCTTCACGTTGAGCAAGGAAGGAACACAGAAGTATGTAAATGAAGTTATCTTAGTATTCTTGAAATATAGTTTGATAATTTAAATGACTCACCCAAGTGATGACGAGGTCTAAAGGGTTCACCAGGTAAATGGTGAGCGAGGCCACCAGGAGTAGCAATCCAAATCCGACCCAGCGTCGAACTGCGGAATAAAAATATGCTTTATTGTAAACACGTTGGATGAGTGATTGGCCAGCCATCTTCGTACCAAATTAATGTAACAGTGTTCAATCTTTATTCCAACACCAAAATGTGTTTTTCGTTGTTACTTTGTCCCCAAAAGTTCACACGTGAAGTGATTTTCTATGAGACGGTAGGTATCACTGAATTAAAATGTGGTAAGAATTCACTGACACAAGAATATCATAACAAAATATTTTCGTGGATGTTGATTTAGATTCAATTAACTGACAAAGATGAAGATGCTACACATAAAGAAGAGAAGTCTTCCCTACATGTGAAGCGATGTATTGTGCAACAGTAATATCGTTTCCTCAAAATCAAGATGCTTTCCTCTCGAATCTTAAAAATTGAAAGGTATAAGATATTTCTCGAAGTTCAAGTTCACAGATGATGAATACTCACACACTCCTTAACGGTTGTCCATTATTTGATGCAATTCACGACGTACAGTTTCAGATTTATCTCTGAACAAACCTGTGGGAATTTCCTGAGCGTTTATTTTCCAAGAGCGCTAGCAAAGAACTTTCACTGTGACAAGTATTCAATCACTGAGATAATAGTCCTCCACAATAGAAGTTTCAGTGCACAAATACTTAATTTTCCAGAACTTCAACTCTGGAAGATTTGTATACCTTCCTTTACTTCTGATCCAATTGTTCAACTCTGTTTGTTGGTAACGGAGAAGAACTTAACACACTGATTCTTAAAAATACAGCTTCTAGTTCTGGAAGATGCATAAAAACAGTCGAAGATATAAACTTATGTTTTGTCAGTAGAAGAAATCTTCCTTGGAATCAATCAGTGATCCTCAATGGCTGAACTACGAAAGAGACCTTCGAATATTTAATTCACTGTACAATATACGCCGTTCAAAAAATTGAAAATATCCCAGAATAATATTTACAAACTTGAGAGAGTAGCAACTTCACAGCAGAAATCTTGTAAGAATTCTCATAATTATAGACATGAAGAGTTAAGACAGCGCATAGTGTCCCGATGAATTCTTGATTGTGTTGGAACGGTGGAGTTGCTACTCTCTCAACTTAGTAACAATCTTCTGGTCGCACAGCGACTGTTGACGCTTGGTGACGATCAGTGCCGCCCACCCCTACCCCAAAGGGTTATCAGAAACGACGGGTCCATGTTGCATGGATTAGTATGTACGCGGTTTCCACTCTTTCCTTATGATGAAGAAATCATCTGAACTTTATTTGGTATGCTCAGTCCAATGGCGACGATTCAACATTCGAAACGGTATACGGTACATTGCTTTATTTCTTATTTAAAATAAAATATATTTAGACGGATTTCCTCCCTTCAATCCATATCTCTATTCTCGACTAGTCAGGAAAAAATGTATTGTATTATTTGATAAAAATCAAAAATATTATTTACAAAAGTTGTATTATATTAAATATAAATTTGTTGGTATTGTTTGTATTATAACATGTAGTTCTTTATTTTTATTCTCAATAAACGATCAATCCGCCTCTGCCTTAGGATTCAGGTTCAGAATTGATGGGATGGGTCCTTGCTTGCTTCCGGAGACTAAATTAGTTCATGGTCTATTTTCGACAACAAAACTTAATTGTCATTTTATTGCCTTTAATAATGCGATAATTCATCAACATGAATATATTTAAGACTATTTTTACATGAACATAGATATAAGTTATCTATGAAGAATTATTATTTTGATAAATACAACATATCCATTAGCAATTAGTACACTTTTACATTGTTAAAATAAATACTGTATACTGTAAAAACTGTATACTGTAAAAACTATACTGTATTATTAAAATAAATTTTCAGGACCGAATCCAAAAATGACCTGTAGAACGAGTGTTTTTTAAATTTTTTTTCCTCTGCTGTGTTTATAAATGGGAAATGTAGCGTGCAATTGAAGCTTATTTACTCTATTGTTACAAGGTGGACCGGTTAACTTGTTTTAATAACAACTGGGTCCACGTGTAAGTGTTAGTAGAAGAAATAGTTAGTAATAGTGTTAGTGATACTAGGAGTGGTAGGAGGTGGATAGAAAAAGGATTGTCAATTGTCACAGCTAACTGATCTGGGACATTGAAGTGAAAAGCTACAGATTCATTTTCTGGCCCCCTCCTGGAAACTCGGACTCAGGTGGCGAGCAAACATTCTATCCATTGAGCTATCAGAGGGGCAAGAATGAATTGCCGCGTGCTTTACGTCCACGGGAGCCGCTAGTAAAGGCAATCACTTATCCCTTTAAATGCTTTAGCACGGAACTCTCATCGAAATTTGAGTGCCATGTTTTAATTACTTTTTATTACAAATCTACAAATCAAATTATCTATCATCATAATTTATCAAAATCAAATAAATATTAAAAAGTAAAATATTTATTATGGTTGCAATTAACAATAAAAAAAAGCAAATTTTACTATATCTTGATGTCATTTCATTTGTTTTTCATTTTATTTCATTCAATCGATTCGTTTTTTTGCAGTGGAGGTTTTACCCCCAGACCCCCCATTAGGGGCGTTACCCCTGCAAGTTCGCAAGCGGGTTTCACCCCGTACATTATTTATCATTTTGCCTCTGCGAGGCTGCATGCATCAATATCTCACTAATATGTCGTTTATATTCACAATCCAATGCTTCCTCATGAACTAACTTTTGTTATAGTTTGATTGTATTAAGCAATCTAAAATGGTGAATAATAATCAGTTATTAATAGCAATTGCTTCACAACTCATCCTGAATGAAGAAAAAGACACATTTTGGGAAACTATCGTCGATACAGCAATTATAAAACTAGCGTTGATATGAGAGCAATTACTATCATATCTTAGTTGTGTAATTAATACTATCATTGACCCAGAGAATAAGGAAGATATTTGCCTCAGACGATTGCAATTTTTGTTCATACAGCTTCGACGTAATTATCTGCGTAAATATTTCAGACTTACATATTATTTGTAAATTAAGAATTTTTCAAATAAAATGAGGAATGTAGACTGTATTCACAACATATAAAGATTGTAAGACGACGCAAATTATTTAAAAATGCGTTTAAAAATCAATCATTAATTTGCCAATTTAAGTATGTTGAGTTGCCGCGACAAAAAGCACGATTCTTGAGCATGCTTCTGTCTGAGTAGAAAAGATAATGTTTATGGAACGACATAAACAATTCACAGATCATTTTAAGAAATTCTTTATCGTAATGCTGACGTCATGTCTCCCAACAAATTGATTTACGGCAGAGCATGGGTTTCATGCGGGTAGGTGGAATAGCAAGTCTGATAGACTGAACCTCGTATCATAAATAATGATACAAATAATAAACGCTGGAATTCGTCAAGTATTATCAATATGTAAATGTATTAAAAATTTAGAAAAAAAGGTTAGTGAAACTTCTTTAGTATAACATTAATTACTTATTTCAATGACATTGGTATTTTATCAAACTTCAAATTTTCTCACTGTGCTATCTGCCTCAAAAATTTCTAGAAGATTGTATTCGATATTTATTAATCTAAATATAATAGATTCTCACATAAAAAACCGGTAGGAGAAATTTTGGTTCATGTTCAATAATATTTTGAAATTCTGATTTTGTCTCAGGTTCTGGTCCAAGAAAAAGGGGTTCTGAATCGGTTTGTATTATGATATAATAAGAATATGACATAAGAAGTATGATATAAACTAATGAATATGTTAATCCATTTTCTAGCTCGGTTCTTGGTTCCATTCAGTGTGCTTATCTTTTTCATCGTGCAACTGTAGGGTGCAAGGATAGAGAACTGAAAGAAATAATAGAAGAGTTGGAATGTGTTGTCCTTGGTATGTAACTTCAAGATTCGTATCAATGTGTCTCCGAGTACAGAGATTAAAAGACAGTGATAGCCCATGAACCTCGGACAGTTACGGCGATTCGTCTTTTCGACCCTGTCGGCATCTCTGTATGCGCCTTTACAGGCGCTATCGACGACCTCTATGAACTGAGTTACATCATTAAAAGATGAATCTCCTACTTCCGTCGTACATCATATGCAGCATCCAGTCTCGCTGCGAATGACGCAAGGTGTTACCGAACTCTCGATATGCAAATCGTCACACAAGAGATATACGTGCCCTAGGATTAGACGAGAGATCCGAAATGAAAGGAAAGAAAATGGTTTTTCCAGACCTTTGGATATACCTTTGGACCTACCCATAGTTCGGATACTACAAAATTGGGATGTCACATTCAAAAGTGGGTGATGTCACATTCAAAGATTTGGAGAAATTCTCTCCCATTTATGAATTTGGATCTCACATCTCAGGGCACGAAATAGGCTAGGAGATTTTCACTGCGTATGCGCTTGTGAAGACAAGATTTCTTAGATATCTACGAAGAATAGTGGGGCAGACTGACAAATTACCGTCACCTTCATGTATTTTAATTTTTTTTATTTTCATTAATACATTAAATTTCATTAATAAATTTTATATTTTCATTGCTTTCATAAATATATAATTCATTATGAAACAATATTTCATGATACGTGCAGTCAAGTAGCAAAGCAGCAACAAAACATGAGTAAATATCACTCCTACAAAATGATAATAATAATAATAATAATAATTTAAAGTTACCTGTTATCTTTTGGAAAAGTTTTCACTTAAATACTTCAAATTAATAAAGTAAGGATCCGGATATTATCGGTAAAATTATTATCCAACTATCAAGAATTAAATGAAGGATCCAATAATGCAACAATTTACTACGTTTCCCGTGCGTAAGGAGAATAATAAAGAAAAACTGGAGTGACAGTCATATCATGTCAAAAATGTTGATCATGTGACTAGCGTCTGGAGCATTCTACCTTAATTAACTAGTCACTGAATATGTGTCAAGTAATTTCAAGAACGCACGAATTTCAAATTTAAAAACAAATGCAATAAATATAACCCATGTTGGTATATTATGAGTATGAAATCATACAGGAGAGTGTATTCACAGCATTGATGTTGATGAATTAGCAAGGCTTCAAATTACGTGAACCAATGTTCCATTATTGGGCGAGACCAAAACTATCCTTCTGCTATCAAACTGTTCGTATTATTTCACATTGTAACAAATAATATTATATTTGGTTAGTTGGAAAACGTTAATTGTTTCCCCACCCCAATACATCTTAAGATATTTTACAAACATTAATTTCTGTTTTTAAAATGTATGCTGAATTTCAATTTTTTAAAGTCTAATTCCTTTTCTAGTTTTAGATTTTTAATAACACATATTTTAAAGAGGAGAAAAGAGTCCTTGTTTCAGATCGCGAGGTTTTCATTGTTCATAATCAACTCAAGTACATACGGACGTAACACTGTTATAATGCAACCTTCTGGAATGTTTACAAGACGTAATCACAGAAAATTACTAAAAAATATGTCATATCAATGTCATGGTAGTATTACCAACTAATTATTATCCGTATTCGATAATTATAATTACAGCAAGCATTTCGGTCAACTCTATTGATAAAAGATGATGAATTAAGACTCGGTCTATTTCATATGAATCAACAAGAGAGGAAAAAAATAAAGGAAGCAGGAATGAAGCAACTATCAATATGGAAATTTTTATTTGCAACATGAATAAATAATACTAACGAAAAATAAATATTTTAAATGTATAAATGAAAATTTAAGGGAATTTAGAAGAAAGGAAGTTTAGAAGAGAGACACGTGTGTACATTGCATTCTGCAGCAGTGCTGATACATAGGCACACTAACCCACAAAATAACTAGATATGACCGTTTTCCTCTTAGTGATTTCAAACATGTCTTCCTTTACTATCTCCACAAAAGTAAAGAAACCGAACCTCATAGTGCGAGTCACGGGTCAAGAAACATTCCTCAAGATGCGTAGAAAGAAGTAAACGGCGTTGTTATATCTTGATCAGACTCCGTTGACTGTTGGCGCAATCCTTACTTCGCCGCAGCACTGAAATAACCTGCTTCGTCCCAGAAGATAGAACCTTGACATGAGAGAGATCATCTACCTTCTCATCGTGTAGATACTAACTTTTTATCTGTAAAATGATGCGTGGATTCATAATAACCTATTTTGTAAGTAGGTTGAATACGCTCTTCAAAAAAGAGTGTTTTTTGCTCTTAGAGTAACTGTAAATTTAAAATTACATCATGGAAACAAATGTTTGTTGAGGATTGTTTAGTTTAAACCACATTGTTTTAATAAAACCCATTTAATGTTAATAAATGTTTATTATTTGTTCTTTCATATCTTATTACTAGAACAATTATGACTTGAAGTGAAGAATACTGTTATACCAGAAAAAAAAAGTTTGGCTATATATCTTATTTTAAGGAACTTAAATTTTTGCTGATACTTCCTTTTTCATTTTGGGTTATTTCCAAATTAGATTAGATTACAAATGTTGTATCTCAAGTATGATTAATGATAAATGTTTTCTTTAACTCTTTATTTTAATTTCATCCAAACTTCCAATAACATAATACATAGTGTCAATGTAAAATTCATTCAACACATTTATATAGTTCCTGAGGATTCTAAGAGTTTTAATAAAATATTTTCCAACTTCTAGATGAGCAGTAAACAAGAGTATTGCCATTCTAACGCATCCATTATCAGCTTACTAAAAACACGTTCAAGGGTGCCCTCTAATAAATGTTGCTGGGGGCCAAATAACGCTCTTGCATCTTCGAGATGCAATTATAGTTGCATCTTGTTTCATATTAAACCTTAGTTCTGAAACTATTCTACGCAATAACGATTTTGATGTCCATTATTGCATGATTTGTGTTGATAACCTCCATGATTCATTACGATCGGAGGACGTCAAGGGTAGCGATCCCGTATTAGTCCAGTCATTGGGTGTTCCTACCCGGAACGTTTTGGAGTAGTAGTGAAATTTTGCTCCATTTTGGTTTTGACTGCTCTGATTACGAATTTCAACTATGTTCCCTCGAGAAAGTTCGAAAAATATGAAAGAGAGAAAAAAAATCCAAAAGAAGGGCACCCTTTTTATATGAAAACTATGCATTCTACAAAGCAAATATCTCTTTGTAAAAAATCATAGAAAATTTCCAACCATGTGCATTTTTTTCGCAGGTGAATTACTAGCCCGCCAAAGGGCGTTGAATTTATTATCTAGTACTTTGGAAATATTTGTCTGAAAACTGGGGAGAGGTTCTGAAATTTTGATCCTTCATGTATTTTAAGACGCTGATTACAGTTTTTGATTTTCCACTTGGAAACATTAGGAAGTATGATAAAACAGAAAATTTACAAAAATCTTACCTTTTTTAATTTATTTTTTACTTATTACAGGAAGCATGTTCCAGAGGAAAAATCAATTACAACAAGAAACAAGACAAAATTTATTGTAATATTTTCATATGCGTATTTTCTGCCTGGCTTACTTGTTAGAATGAGTAGAATTTACGTTATAGTTTGGCTTTTTACTTTCAACGCAATAACAATGCATATTTCCAAGAAAATAATTCATTACAAAATTATAGCAGCAAACATTCCCTTTCTTGCTTTTAACCGGTACAGCGCATCGAATGTATTCTCCAGACGATTTTATAACTTCAACATGTTTTAACGTGTAAACTATTCACCTGGCAAAAAATAAAACATGCAAAGGAATAGATCATAGGAAATTTTATCAAGTTTCTACTCTCCTTTAACGTCATATGATTGTGATGTGCCTCTCAGGATTATTGTAATGCGATTAGGGTTTAAATGAAAATAAATTATATTAAAGGAACACTAATAAGTACGGAATCAAATATTAATATTATTATACAACGGATTCTTCCTTATATGCGATATAATTTATTAACTTTGCCAACGTTTCGATAGAGGACGTTATCTTCACCAGGACTTTTAACACAAAATTGCCTTATACATTTCCTCTGTACTTCCATATTCCACCAAAGGATCAATAACTAAGCTCTAATGAATATAACACCCGTAATAGAAATGTTGGCAAATATAATAAATTATTTCGCCTATACGCCAGAATGTAATGCAATTTGTTTGCATGTCAGAAAATATCCCTTTCGTTAATATTTTATTTTGTAAAACATGTCGTATGGTTTAGTAAGAACGAGAATTTTGAACATGCATTGTTCACATTTACATTATATATGAATGAATATTTAGCTTGTATTACTTTTCAAAACATATCTGATGGAGAGACTTGGAATATTTACATACTACTCGTTCACAAAAGTCACAGGAGAGACTTTATTCTTGTATTATGAATCTTAGGGAGTCATCATACAAAGGAAATAAAACAAAGATTGAGGGCCTTACCGGCATTCCTTGGACCGTTTCGGTGTTAAGAGACGACAAATCGACTGAATCTTGCGGCCAATGCCAGCGTCCTTTGTTGATGAGGCGACCGTGACCTTCCTTAGAGTTCACGTCACTTTCCACGGTGGGTGAGGCAGGAGGCAGGAGGCATGTTATGCGGAATGAACTACTCACACTCGACTATTCGTTCGGAAACATTCCCGAATATCAATAGACTGTTTCATAAATATGACATACTGAAGAACACAAATACTATGGAAAAGTAAAACCTCTTTAGTCCGACGTTCTTTAATCCGGAATACTCTATAATTCGACATCTTCGGCAACGTCCAATAATGTAAAAATCAATTTTTTTAAATTAATTATTATGCCAGAAACTTAGCGTTTACCGTAATACGTGGCCGTAACCTCCATTGTTATGGGTAACAAAGATTTTGATTTTTAGAGGACAATGTTTTAAAATAGTCCATACTTTAAAGTTTGTGTTACATATACGTATCGTTTGTTCATTGTTAAACCAAGTTTTCAGAAGAAAGAAAAATTCCTGATCCGGAACGCCTTATGGCTTGTTAACACGAGATTAGTTCTTGTCACAAGTACTAGTCATGGGAATTGGGTAGACTTCGCAACAAGCGCTCGTGCCAAGAGCTAGGCTCGAGTAAACAGGTCTTCAAAGAGGTTCTACGGTATCTACTGAGCATTTCTTTCATATTTACAATAGGATTATCTGAACAAATATCTCTCTCTATATAAAGAAGAGTGTCTCATGTGGTGTACGTGTGTGTGTGTGTTTGTACATCTTTGCTACAAATCTACAGTTTTCATCCTAGAGTGACGGAAATTTGCACACTTGAGCTTCAAAACACTGGAAAGAGCACTGTTTACTCGACATTTCGAAAATCCGTCCCCATCCCCCGTTTTAATTTCTTTTTAATTTTCGATTTAGGGAGGGGGGTATATTTCACGAACTGATTGAGATATCATCTTGATTTTTGTACTTCAGCATTGCTAACTTTAACACCTCGAAACGGAATTTTAGACTTTTCGATGTTTTACTCTTTGGTAGGTGTAGGTGGTAGAATCGTTTTCGCATTGGTCTTATATAAGAATACATGCGGTTGGAAAAGACACTGAGGAGGAAGAAGAAGTACATCATTACCCAAATATGAGCTAGATTATTTTTAAAAAGATTATGAAATAACATTGTGTAAATTCTCGACAAATACATTGTCATTTGTCTTCATTCATTTTCCTGGTTACCGCGAAGTACAAATGATCATTTATAGTCGCCAAGCTTCTTTCTATGACCAAGTTCTTCGTTTTGTTTATAACGCGTGGTTTCTATTGTTTTATTGGATATTCATTGATAAATGATTCATTAGTATTAGTGCAAAGGTTTTATCATTGTTGTAAGAAAGATTTTTTCTAAAATTAGATTTGTGTAATATTAATAATAAATTAATTCTAAAAAATGCAATTACCAACTGCGTATGATCACGTGGAAGACAAACTAATTTACTTTCCATAACACACTTCATGGTATTGTAAGCTTCCTTCACTTTGCACTTTGCTTTATTCCTCGCTCTCCTTAATTCTGATAAATCTTTCGTCCACCACCGCTTCCCCCCCCCACCGCTTGCTTCTCTTCTTACTGCTTTGGCATTTCGCACATACGTTGATAATCGTCATCTGTAGCTCATCTATTGCTGTATCTACGCACTCTTCTACTTGTATATTCTTAAAAGTATTTTCTTTCTGTATCAAATTGCTCCCAGTTAATTCTGTGATAATTTGCATCTTAATCATTATTTCTCTTATTATAAGTCACTTTCCTTTGTCAACTCAAGCATTATTCCCTTGTGGTCGCATGTTACACCTGATACTACGTTCCAGTGAGTCACTTCATGTTCCCTTATTCTGGTACTCAATGTTAAATCTATAACTGAGCTTCCTCCATTACCATCGAAAGTGTCTGTATCATCATAATTGTTCCATTTTGTATTATAAACTTGTCAAGCAGCTTTCTCTTACCATAGTTATCTTATCTCTCTATAATGTGCTCCTTGCATTGGCAAGGAACACATCAGTATATCTTTTCCCATCATACATCAGTATATCTTTTCCCTTCAATTTATGAAGAATTTGCGCTAAAACTAGTATATCCTGTTCTATTACTTCCCCACATCGACTATATGCATTTACAATTGCTATATCTATATTTCTACATTCAATAATTACTACATTAACTGTTGCACTAAAAAGTTAATCGATTACCAACATTTCTGATGCAGCATCAGTTACTACCACAGCTATCCCTGGATTCTTTTTACTAACTGTTCTGTAACTGATTGGTATGTATCTCTCCACGCAATGTGTACACCTCTTGTAAGCAGACTATAACTATATCATTCTTCTCCAAATAATTTCCTATTTCCATAGTTCCTATTTTTCCTCTTTGCAAATTTGATAGAAAATTATAATTCCCATAATATGTATTTTAAATTATAAATCTCTTAGCTTGCTTATATTCGGGGAAAAAATCATCCATAACACTGTGTTCACACTTGTTACTCCTTCTTACAATTTGTACATTTTTTATCATTATTTCTATTCTGGCATCCTTGAAGTTATGACCTTGTTCGGCACAAAAACTGCATGTTTCTTCTTTATCCCTACATATGGCAACCGGATGACCGTATTTTTGACACCTGAAGCATCGCTTCTGCGTTCTGTCCTCTTCAATTTTATAACTCAAACTCACAATACAACTTTTCTCTTTTAATGATTTCCATTAACAAATCACCACTCGATTCTATAATCCAATTTTCTGTTCTCCCATTGACATTCTTCTAACTATATACTACCAGTGTTTTTTTCTTTTCAAACAATTATGCTTTCACCATCAAAGCTATCTTCTGCGATACCGTATATTAAATCTCTTTCTCGTGTTTTCTTATCTACTCCAAATATCTTTTGGAGTCCAATTTGGAGAACCAATTTGGCATCCAAAAAACTCCGAGGTTTACAGCTCTTGAACAAATTTAAGGCTCATAATTTTTGCGACTAATGAGTGTGAAGATCACCTTGACGACCTCTTTACAGAGAACGCTCTCACGGTAATAAACATTGAGTGTAAATATCCACTGAATGACTTGGAGACGCACGAAACATATACTTTTAAAAATCCCACCTAATTTTGAAATTCATGGTTAACTAGTTTCGAAGGCCATTTGCGAAAACGTTGTTAACAATAAAGTTAGAATGACTCGAGATATTCTTCCGGGCAACGGTCAGAAATATTGAAAATGTAATTCTTAAGTACTATACGTAACAAACATTTATTCGATTCTTAAATCATTCGTTAGTGGATATCTTTAAATATAACGCGATGAATTCCACCCGTATCTAGGATAACGATAATGAATAATGGCAGGGAAGAGGACTCCCTTGCTTAAACCATGGAAAGATCGTGTTCTCATCACGACTATAACGCTCGATGTACAACGTATGATTGTCATCGAACGTTCAGGTACCGTATCGGATTCTCGAAAACTTAATTGGATGAAAAATTTGCTGACATACGTTTTTTGTTGAAGATCTTTACTCATATATAGATGCGAAGACGCACTTCTCTGTATGAGGACATGGTCTGAATTAGTGACCATATCTTGAGGAAATTCGGTGAAGAGGGACTTTGAAACCCAGATATGATCATTGAATGCTCTACGTAAATTTAAAATATAATACTACGTAGGTCGTCAATAAAGTAAATAACATTTGTGCATAAGAAGTAAACAACAAAATATATTACAACAAAACTTTATTTACAGTGTTGCAGAATCTTAATTTATTTTTATTTCTATCTATATCTATCTATAAGGTTTGTAATTACATGTTTAAAAGGAAGAAAACATTATGTAAATATTTGTGTTAAAGAACAATGTCATATAATACCGATTGATAAAGACATAAATAAATAAATACTATATTTAAAATTTAAGATAACAATCCCGGGTCTATCCAAAAAATAATCTTCACAAAGACTTCAGATTTTTGGAAACTGTTTAAGTATGGTGGGAGAAAAACATGGAAAAACGCAGACAGACAAACTTCATTCGAGTCCATTTATTTGTAATGAACAGTGATTACAAAGGCGAGCAAGAACAACTTTCTGGAATTTAAATGAATGTGTTCTTAATTAAAGATTTAATCCAGGCGTATGGTCAAGACAGTCATAAAAAAGGCAGAAAAACTATGATGAAATATATCAACGTTTCTTGCTCCGCGCGGCACAGTTATCATCGGGTCACGTGCGAGTTTTCTCTCGCTCAATGGTTCAGGATGTGAGTAACGGGGTGCACTTGCACTTTCGGACTCCACGTTGCAATATAAACTAACCCACTCTCACGTGTTACGACGCTACGGTGAGTAATTATATGAGCTTTCCACTTCTTCTTGCCGGCTGTTTCTGGCTCCTTTCAGGACCCACAGTCGATGTATTACAAGAAATGCGATTATGTATTCTCTCGAATGAACGCAATATAGTTTTTCGAAATATTTTTATCTTAAATTAGCTGATTATTCACGGCATATTTTATGATTTTGATACATATATTTTTTCTTGTATTTCTAATAATTTACGCATGCAACCCGAATCGCGTCTACTCCTACGAAGCGCCAAAATTACACACATTATTATTATAAACCAGAAATTTTATTAGTTATTACTCCGTGTAAAAATTTATTATTCATTTAGTTTCTGAAGACGTAGAATTTTTCATTCACTCATTGTAAAAAGGCAAGCAATGTTTTCTTGGGAACCCATAAAATAGGAAAATACTAATACCGGCACTTCACATGGCGTTGCGTATTTGTGTATTCGCCATATTTGTGCCAACACGGCCAACTGTAGATGAGATATTTGTCTGTTTGCTCTTTTGTGGCAAATATTCTCATACGCGAACACCCGTATCCGTCCTCTTGTTGGTTTTTAGTCCGACATCAAAGGACTCAAATAAAACAAATATTTGCGTTGACAATCTACACATGGTTATCTGTGGGTCGCTCAGTAGAGTGCGATCGATCAAAACATGTCATTTAACCTACACTTTTGACTTTTTGTGTTCTATAATTCTTTTTTTTTTTTTACAACGAACAATTAAAGAAGGGTTGAGAGACTTCATAGATGGTATCTTGACAGAAGGAAAGGTTTGTAATTATAGATATTTTATTAAAAGAAGGTAATGTTATGTAAAGATATCTTAATGTACTGGAATAATGAAACAGTTTTAAGATTTCTAGAATAATATCAAATTCATCCATGTATTCGGGCTAACGAAGTATCTACATAACTACATCCACCAGCGCCTTGTTTGCCATTCCGAAGATTTGTTATTTTACATTCCGAGGAATTACTGAACTATAAATAGTGTGTTTCAGACCAAGTCTTTGTTTAATTAATAATCATTTTCGATGTGAGGGCATCATAGCATAACAAGAGCAATTAACATTCCTATATATTTATAGGAATCTATATACCTCTTTAATTACTCCAATCTTACACTGACACACACTTCCAACAAAAAGAGTTTACTTTTCACTCGAACGAGAAGTAAGAATTAGCCAGGCCAACATGTTAACTTTCTTTTATTACAGATCTCGTTAATTATGTGACGCGTGTGATTTACGTTCATACGTAAATCTGCTCACAAATAACTCAATCTCTCTACTTACACCGTTATTAGCGGTTATGTTT
This sequence comes from Laupala kohalensis, assembly GCA_002313205.1. NCBI lineage: Eukaryota > Metazoa > Arthropoda > Insecta > Orthoptera > Trigonidiidae > Laupala > Laupala kohalensis. Next base: position 1,960,179 of record NNCF01126451.1, read on the forward strand.
GCAATTATGCGTCACTATTCATCAAATACAGACATAGGGAATTTAATTAAAGATAAACTTCAAGAATAATATAGTTTGTGGGTCAAAAAGTACTGAACTAATAGTTGTGTCTACGAAGGGTTGTTGAAACTACCAATCCAATCGACCTATTGTATCAAAATACACTCGGAGGAAAAAATTACCGGTTTACTTCATCTCACCACAAATAATTTAGAAGTATTATCCTCGCCCCAATGAAGTTGTTTTGAAGCTAATCGCTGTGAATTTTTGATATCTCTATACTAGAGACTCCTCTAACGGGAGATCTCAGTACCACCGCCTCAGTGCTAGGTGTGCGTTATTAGTTATTAGTGTGTCTTCACAAGCGAGTACAAAAACAACACTTTCAAACATCACGGATGGCTTCTCTCGTTTCAACAGGCTCAGTTAAGTCTACAATAAAAGCCAAGATGAAAGAATAGACCATCTTCGAAAGCCATTCTCAACTTGAATAACCCCATCCCCATTGAGGGATGACTCTTTCAAATAATCTGAAATTGCTCAGGAGGGTTACAGTTGATCCGAAGGGCAGAATCTATAAATTATAATCAAGTAACCTACTTTAGACGTTTACAAAACTTCGTGTAAGCGAGGAAGGAACCCACTTTTCTCAGGATTTGCGCAATCAAATAGCAATCAATGTAAGTGTCCAAATTCTGTGGATCTATGACCACGGAAGCAGCACATATAAGAAGTACCTAAAATTCAACATTCCACCATATTTAATATAAGGATACTTTATGAGCCACTACTCTACGGATTATCGTGATAATCCTGATAATAGTTCAATGTTTTTAAGGAAGCCTTCCACGGGGAAATATATTTATTCTAGTATGTAAAAAAAATCAGTAACAGTCATTTAGTGAGAGTTCAGTTATTTAGAATTATACTCTTTGTGTGTCAACTCTGAGAAAGTATTAAATTGAATTCTAGTAATGGTATTAAAATATTCAACATCTCCAACGTCACCAACATTTTTCATTACCCGAAGATAATTGATGTCTGATTCATTCATTAGATATGACTAAATCCTCACGGATCTGCGGGAGTAGGAAGTCTTAACGAATGTGGAGATCTTAGTAGTAATTTATATAGTAATGTATCCTGGAAGTTGACAAAGACTCTCAAAGTAATTCCTCATTTTGATGACTCAGATGTACAAATTACAAAAAATATTTATACGCTTTGATGCGACTACTCACGTAGCATAATCCATCGAAAATTATAGAGCTACAGTTGTAAGTTTCTGGTGTTCTTAAATTTCTCTATAGAACATGAGCGGTTGATCATTCCAATCTTCTTTCACTTAATCATTTTCACACTTGATGTGGGGTCGGATATATGATGCTTCGTTTCTTTGGATTTGTCTGGGGAATACTCAGGGTGCCGGATGCCCTTCCTCCCGCACCTCCCCTGAAGCGGTGATTATGAATGACATGGAGATGAATGATGATGAGTGAATGTTGTGGTGGAATGATAGGAAGAGAAACGGGAGAAGCCCGCGAACACCGCTCCGTCCACTTGGATTCTACTTGGATCGGACCGGGTTTGAACCGGCGTCCCCAGAGGTAGAAGGCGAGCGCGTTAAGCGCAACGCCACGGGTCGCCCACATGAAGACAAAATTATGGATAATTTCTGTCATGTTTTAAACAATCAGACTTACGTCGCAGAATTCTCATAAGTATTCCCGTAAATGACAAGGTGATAAGGAATTCTCTAAGGATGTTTTCAATAATGCTTTTAGAACTCGTTACACACTTTCCTCATGACGGATCTTTTATCTTACAAAATATATAAAAAAGAAAGTCTTCAATTCCATCTGAGTAAACCATTTTGAAAATAATTTATAACGAAGAGATGACGTGGGATATCAAATAATAATACACTTCCATTGACATCTATCATTAAAGTTATTTCATCTTTGTACTTTAAAATTGTCATCAAATAACAAATTATTGCTTTCATAAATAAACATTTATCTTTTATTCTTGACACCAAGGTTATCTTAACAGACAACTGATCATATTGAAAACTTGAGGAACCATAAAGGAGGAGTGCTATCCGAGGTCTTCAGAGCTGTAACTTACGATTATAGCGGCAATAACGAAGGTTCAAGGGGAGATAGTTGATGAAGCATTAGTATCTTCGATCATAACATTTCAATGCAAGAAATTCTTTATTCTTAAAGAGTACTCTCAGTGGAATTTACTCATGAAACTTACTTCACTGCCTGTTTGTATGTTCTTCGCAATTACATATGGAACCTTCACTCAAAGGATTTCAATTATTTTGCACTTAATGCCCATGGAAACGGAGACAATTAAATAGACAATGTGTTGACACGCGTCATAATAATTTACGTCATAAAATTCACTAAGGATTTTAATTCTCGGAAAGAAGACTAGGATGACATTGTATTCTGTAAGTTTTCATACGACAAATGTTAGAGTTGACTACTATTCATTATCTTAATGGTCAATGCACAGCATTGTAAATATATGACGACAGCTGGAATCTAGTAATCAAGTGTTCGTTGAAAAGTATTGTTGATGCGTAAAATACTTTTATGACGAAAGGCTCGCCGATGGGCAAGTAAATATTTTAAAAATATATACTTTCCTCTCCGACGTTTTGTTTCTCTTGAAGTCATGTTACTCTTTTAAGCCCGGTAAGAATTTGTCCGTTAAGGGCTAATAATACACATTAAGTAGAACCTGAGTTTTAATAACAATATTATTAAAATTATTAAAATTTATTAAAACTATGTAACTAATGAACAGGATATTCATGATATTTAAGCTTATATAGATAATGATAATAATAAATATTCGCATTTTATTGTAAATTAATTTTTTATCTTTATTTGAAATAAACTCAAATAGAAATACTAATTCAACAATATCATTTCCAACATCTATTCAACAAAAATAAAAGGTACGAATATTCTGTGACGAACGTGTATTCGCATGCTCGCATACCAATTCTCGAAGAAACGAACAGGGAAATAAAACAGCCCCCACCAATATTTCTCGTTTCCGAAAAACAAAAATTTCGAATAACGTACGTAATCATTGGCAAAAAGTTTATTACACATGCTCATGTTCTCCCCAAGGTCACTAAGTAAATATCGATAAGTAATTTATTGTCAATATATTCTGAAAGCCTCAAAACAATCTTCAACTACGTTGGTGAAGTTTGAATTTTAAATTTTTTATTTTATGATTATTATTTTTATGTTTTGCTTTAAAGATGGTGAAATTTCCTGGAATTCGATACATCATGATAATTTACTGCTCATTGTATTGTAGGAATCTATCATTTGTCAGTAGTCCATGTGAGTAGTGAGGCTTTTGAAACTTTCATACTTAAAATGAGTAAAACATATACAGTAGAACCTCGATTATCCGGGGTAATGGGGGGTCGCACTTATAAATGAAAACTGCGATAAATCGAGACACTTTATTTAATGAATTATGTACATAGATATGCACACTTACGAGCGTAGAATGTCACGTTATCAGGGGTTAAAATATGAAGTAATCAGTCTTCTTTTCGTGCAATTTGAAATAATTTTCCTTACTTCATTTCTAATATTTCTCAAATTCATTACGTCTTGGAAGTCAAAATTTTATTGGTACCTGTCTCTGTGTTTCGTGGAATCTACGTACAACTGTGGAAATAATAGGAAGCAGTTGAATTTATATATGATAATACATTTATTTTCAAAAATGCAGTACAAATTGCGTATGACGACGTGAAGTACAATTAATTAATTTACTCTATAGTAGAAATTGTAGTTGAAATTCCTCTACGTCGGAGGAGTGAGCACCACGGATAATCGCGAACACGATTAATCGAGACACGGTTATTCGAGGTCCTGCTGTAACGTGATCGTCACCTTGTATTTAAATTACAAAGGTCTTAGGATCTCGTTTCTCAGTTAATGTATCAATATATAAAATAAGGGGACACGATGTGGATTCCACAATAATAAAACCATTCCCCGAAGAGTATAAATACATGTAACTGTCATCATTCTCTATTTAATTTAACACACCCAGTCAAATGCTAAAAAGAAAAAATTAACCGGATAAGGGAAGTCCACATAAAAGAACTAATTCCCAAACATAAAAATGTCCTATGTATTTTAAGGTTAAAATGTAAGAAAATATCGGGACCCATCCCACTTCTTTTTTCTTTTTATTGAATCGGAGTCTAAGCCTTGAGTACTGCTCTTCCATCTTCCACACTTTTCAGTTAGAGGAATTTGAAAAAGGACAATAAGTTGGCTGAATTAGGTGAATGAAAGATGTTTTAAAAAATTGAGTTTCGAGGTTTCCGGAGAAGCTATCCTATGAAAGGACAATTGAACAATTTTGCCAAGAGTGAAAATTGTTGTATACGGATATGGGAGATGGGCGTTGTATGACTCAGATCTTTTGTCTTCATGATGTCTTTTGCTACTTTTGAACCTTCAACTCCTATATGTATCTGTCGTACCTGAGCTTATCTTCAAATTAGTCAATATAATATTGATTCTCATTATAGACAACTCACGCCCCATTACTTATCTCCAGTGGACTCATGAGAGAGCTTTATGGTTAGCAGTGGGATTTTGTTCGCTATATTGCATCTATAAAGTCTCCAAGATTTAATTTTTCCCGCTCTTAACTTCTACCGATACTTTTCATACTTAACACTGATGTCGCAAGAGGATTTTGGTTGTATTTACGAAGGTGTTAGGTCTAAATTATTTTCAGTTGCTTTTCAAGCTACTAAGTGGGCTGAGAATACTTCATCATTTAATATTGGAGATTCATTTGTACTAAATCATTTAAATTTTTACAGACAATTAGACCATTTACATAAGTAGAAACAAAATGTAAGGATAAAGAATGTTTATGTATCTAAATATGAGGGAATTTTATATAGTAATTGGTTTGATACCTTTGTATCGTTGTTTAATAATTTTAAATATGGTGTCACTAATTTACAGATATATATTTGAGGGAAGACTCGTTGTGGTAAAAGTACTTGTGTTGAAAAAGTTTGTATTGATAGTAATTTAGAATATGTATTTATACCCGGAGAAGGCAAATTTTTTTATTAGGTTTGAACAATTATTATAAGATTATACTTTTTAAAGATTTTTCTACAGATAATTATAAAGGTGAAATTGATCCTTAAATCGATTATTATGGTATATTACAATAAATACAAAAATTACTCAGAACATCTGGAAGTAAAATCTACACCCTCGTAGATAGANGAAACCTACAAAATAATTTTTAAAATTTTAGATAAATTCATGGAGTACTTTTTCGGTTGTATTTTGTTAGTAAAGATGAATCGTGATATGGTATTTCATCAAGTTCTTTTATAAGTATAGAAGTTCAAGTAGTTCCGAGTCGTGTGTCTGCTAGGACTAAAAAATTAAAGCACTAAGATCACCGTAACAACTGTCTTCGACCTATCTTGCATTATTATTTTATTCATTAATATTATGTTTTTTAATTAAAATAATTATAAGTATTCAGTTGAGACACGATATTCCTTAAATCGATTATTATGGTATATTACAATAAATACAAAAATTACTCAGAACATCTGGAAGTAAAATCTACACCCTCGTAGATAGAAGCCTAATATGATTTTCGTACAGATGTATAAACATTGAAAAATATGTAAAATGAGTCTTCTTAATTCCAGGAAGTGTAAATAGAGGAACAAATTTAAAGAGAGAGAAACAAAGTTGTAGATGTTGTCCACAATAGAGTGAAAATTTTTAATTCGTTATAAAAATAATGTATTAATGTCATATTATCGTCATTAAATTGAATGAATAATGAGTCTTAAATAAATACATTATAATTTAGGAACACTGGGTACTACACCAAATAAAGTCATTGTGCTGCACTTCGGATACCGAGATATTCCGAGCAAGTGAGAATCGCTCCCTGAAGAGCGTGCGTAGTTTCGGAAGGTGGCCGCGCGTCTGTCTTTACGTCACTGTGTTGCTCGGGTGTTCATGGCCACTTGCCTTCCGTACAAGGTGAAGAACAGAAGAGTGGGGGAAAGAGGGATCTCGTCTGGAGGTCAGTGGCCGTTCAAGCAGATCACGGGAGACGGTGAATAGGATTCCCGTAATCCAACGTGGTATTTGTGGTAAGTTGAAACCTCCCTCAATATATATATACCAGGTGTTGTCGGGGAGTTTCCCGGTCATATTACTATTTAAACCTTTGATTGATTTAGTTAGTTATATACCATTTTCGCTCTTGACCCTCGATATACACTGTATAAAGGAGGTTTTTGAGGGAAGGTCAATCTTTTTTTATACTAATGAATTCACATGTTTCTACACTGCCAACGTTTCGAACAAATTTACTGTATTCCTCAGGGCTTATACTGAAATACTTAATCTATCATCTTTGCTTTGATGTTAGATTAAGTAGTTCAGTACAAGCCCTGAGGAAGACAGTAAATTTATTCGAAACGTTGGCTGTGTAAAAAAATGTGAAAAAAAGATGGTACGAAAAAAAGATTGATCTTCCCTTAAAAAAAACTCCTTTATACATTTGTTATATACCGTCACTAATTAGCCAAGAGACCCCACTCTACTCATAAGAATGCAAGGGTGTTTGATATAGGGCAGAACTAGTTCTCAAACCGCATTGAAAGTCTCGCTTAAATGACATTAAAGACCGTCATTTTCCTCTTACGTTTGTAAACGTTGAAAATTTTCACCAAAATGTATTAATGTTATGCGTTTAGGGGTGGAAATGGAGATGATATTTCAAAACCTCATGTAGACACTCATCTTCCTCAGTTTTGAAGTTCGTGTGTGCAAAATTTCATCATGCACGACATAAGACAACATTTGTATTATATCGCAGACCTACGGATTTTCCGGGTCAACTCCACATCCGATTTTCCCAATAACGCGCTTGCTTTTGTGAGTTCCCAGAAATGGAAGTGGAAGTGGAGAAATGGATGGATGAGTGAGTGAGTGAGTGGACGGGGGAAACAGGAGTATCCCGAGAGAACTTGTCGAAGTCCCTGTTATTCATCACAACAAATTCCACCTGACTTCAACGGGGTTTGAAACGATGTCCCCCAAAGAGGTAGGTTAGCGCAATTGCTACACTGCGGCCCGTCCGACCATAATTGGAAACAAATCAATTTTAACGAGTCGAAAGAACAAGATCTTTGCAACAAGTGCTTTGCAAAATAATAATTTTCGTTCATGTTATTTCTCTTATTTTGAACATTAAGTGAAAATATTTTCATATCACTTATGCCGAGTCAGATGGATTTAGTCATTGTTTGTCTTTGAGGAAAATATTATTTCATGATGAGTTTACGAAATTTTAATCTTTTGTTTTGTTATCCTACAAGCCATTACTCTGCCACAAATCACATTTCTACAGTTTCTATCCACAATCTTAAATAGATTATGAACAAAAATTTTATTTAGAAAAGTTATCAGTATTCATATGAGTACTGACTTGTGAAAATAAGTGAAGGTCATATGTTAAGGAAAAGGGAGAAATTTTAGTCCATTATTTATGGGATAATTTTCAGTTAAATTAAACAAATTGATTCAAGAAAATTGAACCCTGTTTAGCTTGAGTTTGAATTTTGTGTTTATTTCTCGTTAGGATAGTGTGGGGGAAGACTAAATTGATCTACATAGTTGCTAATACAAAAGAATGTTAACTCAATGTTTCTTTAATGTTAACTCCACATTTTACGGAAGAAAATTGCATATTTATTTTAAATTTTAAGGATTGAAACAAATATTTTTCGTAAGAACAGTTTATTTGATATTGTTAACCAACAATTGATTAACGCAACGGTTGTAAACATATCTGAAGTATAAATTAGAAACAAATCCAGTTTTATAAAACGTTATGTAACTGGTGAAACATTAAAAAATTATACAATTTTCTAAGGAATTTCTACGAACATCACTCATTTGGCATCGTTAAACTGAAGATAGAAGGCATCGTTAAACTGAAGATGGTCAAAATAGCTCTCGCTCAGGTGGAATAAAATGGAGGGAACATTGTGTAGGATAATTTTGAAAATGTATGCTTCATTTATGCCATACCGGGTATGTCTTACAAAATTATATCCAAACTTGACATCGAGAATCGGTGCAAAATCACTTTTTCATACAGATTATCAAAATAACAAAAGAATCAGAACTTTAGCAGAACTTACACAGCTGGATTATTTATTTAACATTAATTTTTATAATTTCAAGTTTTTTTTCATGAAAATTGTATGTAATATATAAAATAATCATTTTCCCATATTAATTACTTCATTAAATTTATTGCTTCGCGCGGAAACAGAGACAATTGTTCGTGCGTAGTCAGAGCAAAAAAAACGCTCCCGGGAACCAGGGGGCTGCAACATACAATGAAAAAAAAAAAATACATAGCTGTAATAGATATAAGAATGAAAGTGAACACAACGCTTTCCCTATAAGAAAAAAGTATTTCAAGTAAGAATCAAACTGCATCATGAAAGAAATATATGAAGGAATACTCAAGGATTTTGTATCGTGACATACTCAAAATGACAGTTTTTAAATATCGGATTTTTTTATTTTTTTTTTATTTCTTAAAACTTAAAGGAATAAATCTCTATTGATGTTACTCGAGACATTCTATACTTCTTCAAAAAGTTCATACTTTTATTGACACTACGTAGATGGTGACAGACAAAACACTGTATCCAAAAAGAAACAGTCTAATTTTTTTGGCGTGGGTTTTGACCAGTGCTAGAAGTTATTTCAGAACAATAATTTAGTGAAGCTCATTCGAAAATGCAGGAAATTTTTCCCGGATTCTAAGAAGAACTTTATCAGATTCATTTTTTTTTTTTTTGTAATACAAAGATTATTAAATGTATTGACGGAAAACCTTCGAAATGTTTCAAACAAACCTCACGTGAAGAAACGAATTATGGATTTAAATTTTAGAAAACCCGGAAGATATAAATTATTGAGATATTGAGAATATATAAGATATATTTTAAAATAAAATATTCGATTACGTAAAATAATTGACTGTACCAGTATTTCATTTATCAACATCATATCTTTTAATCGTTGATTTACACTTATTTTCTTCAGAGTAAAACATTCATCATACGGAGAGCGTATGAACCTTCGTTCCGTTATACAACATGCAATAGTAGACACACAATGTGCCTTGACAAATTATAACTTCCCGTATGTGAACAATGTAAGATAACAATTGGAAGTAAAATGTAGTAGAAATACCATATTCCGATGGAATTGTTAAAGTCATTTCCGAAGTCGAGGAAATGCTAACACGAAAACCAGTTCTCAAGAAAAGCAAGCAAAATTCAAGAACTCCACATGCAATTCAATCCAGCATTCCAGCCTACTAGCTAAAGACCTTCTAAAAGGTTCTTCCCGTTACATTTTAGAAACTAACAACTCTTTGAACGTTGAATCAAATGTCTCGAAATAAATGACATCTCACGGTCGTCAGCTTCGTCTCGTGGAGAGTTCGAAGTTGCATATTTGTTTTCCTTCTTTCGTACGGCAAGAGCTTAAAAGCAGATCGAGAAAACAAGATTGAATTAATGTAGAACATCAAATGAGATTTTGACTTTTAAGCGTAGTGATTCCATCTTGTTTATTTTGGCATTTTATGTAGGTCTCATTATGTAGGTCTCAAACAATACAATTTCACTACACAAGAACATAATAACATCACACACATTAATGCACATTTATGCTGTCCCGTCCATGTACAAGAAAAGAAATTTTTCGAGCTACACTATCGCAAGAGGTATGAAAATTTGCGTAACTTACACAGATTACGAAAAAGGTAAATGAAAATTAGAATTGCGTGCCATCTTGAGGGTTCTACCGCACTTTAAGTTTTGTAAATTTTACCATTTTACAAACCTACACCATATGCCTAAAATATTATAAAAATCAAGTAAAAAATAAAAATAAAAATGTCAATTTTTCAAAGTTTTAAAGATTGGTAGAACCCTAAAGATATAGTTTTATTTTATTTTTAAAATTATTTTGGTAATATACGATCAATTACGCAAATTTCAAGATGTATTGCGCTAAGGAAAACAAAAAAGAATTTTCGGGACACCTTAATGCACATGTCTCTTAATGTTCCATTTGTGCGTAACTGGACGGAGTAAACCACTTAAATGAAGTATCGTTTGAGCATTAAAATATCAGTATTTCCTATTGTCTTGCCTTTCACCTTTTCCTCGCCGAAATAATAGCATTTAAAAATCACATCAAGAAAAGAAGTTACTGGACACATTTATTTCAAAAGGACATGACTTGCTTGAGTACTGACAATTCACAGATCTGACGTGTCTGACTATGCTGCTATAAACAATATTCTTAGGGAATTGTACGAGAGTTACTTGATACTCCATTGAGCATGTACCATTCATAACGGTAATGATGTCATGTTTACATTGTTAATTCTAAATATGAAACCGTGAAACTTGTCTTTAACTAGCAGACGAGAGAAAGTATTTTATTTATCTGGATAATATGGTACATACTGGTCTTGGTAAATATAAGTAAAAGTGCGTATTGTTGTACGGAATGTTAGTTTCATTCACCGTTAGTTTAGCTAGTTTTAATAGATATAGTACCATATAATAGCAAAGAAATGATAATCGAGTTTGTGTTTTCAGAATTTCCATTAAGGAACTGGTATTTACTAGTTATACCTTTCAGGCAGTCATAGTTAGATCAAAGACGTAAGCGGACTACATATCAGAACAAATAATTCAAGGATAGGTTTTATCACAAGTTGACAAACAAAACAAACGATTGGTACTAGCTGACGTTTCGGAACATTTATTGCTTCATCTTCAGAGTTGTAATAGTGTGGATGTTATTCAAAGAATACAATAAAAACAACAGTAGTATACATCAAATGTATGAAAAACTTACCGTGTAACCCAAAGTATTGTTAATATGACATCCAATGATTAAAGCCTCCCATAACAACTATATTATATGTACAATTTAAAATGGGTTTTAATCATTGGATGTCATATTAACAATACTTTGGGTTACACGGTAAGTTTTTCATACATTTGATGTATACTACTGTTGTTTTTATTGTATTCTTTGAATAACATCCACACTATTACAACTCTGAAGATGAAGCAATAAATGTTCCGAAACGTCAGNTTGCCAGCTCGTGATAAAACATATCCTTGAATATCAAAATGGCTGATGACCTTCAACTTAGGACAAATAATTGTTCGCAACTCCGCTTTAGAGTCTGAAAATGTACGAAATTATGATTTCAAGGTGGTTGTTGTTCACGAAAAAGTATTTGCATTCCACGTCCAGCTCGAGTTCCTGATCTAAGTCGAAGCCAAAATTATCCCGAAATTGAGGCCCTTTACTCTAATTCAACAATATAAAAAATGTGACACAAGCTGATAAGTCGCACACAGTTAAAATATGACAAATATTAGGAGTATTTGAATGTATCAAATTGCATTTATTTTGTAACAGACTTGCGATACAACGACGGACAAAAGAACGCTTATCGCTAGGTAATAAATAAATTTATTGTCAAAAAACAGTACAAACTGCGTATGACCACGTGGAGGGAAAAAAACAAACTAATTTACTCTCCGGAAGCAAGCAAGGGACCCTGTCTCTTATACACATCTCTCACGGTCGTCAGCTTCGTCTCGTGGAGAGTTCGAAGTTGCATATTTGTTTTCCTTCTTTCGTACGGCAAGAGCTTAAAAGCAGATCGAGAAAACAAGATTGAATTAATGTAGAACATCAAATGAGATTTTGACTTTTAAGCGTAGTGATTCCATCTTGTTTATTTTGGCATTTTATGTAGGTCTCATTATGTAGGTCTCAAACAATACAATTTCACTACACAAGAACATAATAANTCGCTAGGTAGTTCTCAAGTTCACTTAAACTTTTTTACTGGGTAATTGTGGTGCTTTAGCAACATTATCAAAGCATGATAAATTAAAAGTCGTTTCTATGTTGCTCATTTTTTTATTATTGGTATTAGAAAGCTTTTTCGGCTGCATAGCAACCATCGTCAGTAACATACACTGAGTGTTGAGGAATACTTTTGGCGAATGCATTCTAATACCAATAATAAAAAAATGAGCAACATAGAAACGACTTTTAATTTATCATGCTAAACTTTTTTAGTAAACACTTATCTGTGATTTGTTTTCGGTCTTCTTTCTGTGGTTTGTTTTGACATTAACATGAAGTGTTCTTTTCAGAGTATTTACAAGCTCCGTAATTGGAGGACCTTCACAAACATCTTAACCCTGTTGAACACAAAAAAAATGGTTTAGACTTGGCTTATGTGAGCTCTCTCTTCTTATTTCACGCGCGTCATAACAGTTACACGATAGCGCTATCTGAGAGGTCATTTAGAAACAAAAGTATTCAAATACAATTTGAATATTTTAAAAAATCAAAGTAGAAATTTTTTTATAGGATGTTTCGGACCCTATCCAAATTTATTAATAACCTTTCATTTCTGTAAACTATTAAGTATACCGGGAGAGAAACTAATATTGACAAAATTACTCTTTAGAAATAAGATTTAGTGATATTTGACTCTCGTTTTCGTCGTCACTTGATCTTCCTCTCACCAGGATAAGGTTTACTCTACCGCTCACATTTTTCCCATAGCGCCAACAAGACAACCTTGGCTCTGCTAAACGCACTTCCGCAGGAGAATTCGCAACTGTTGGACTGCGAGGGAAATATTGACATACAGTACTAGAAGGAAAATCTTAAAAGATTCTACCTTCAATTACTCAAATATTACATTTGTTCAATAATTAATGTTTCTTTTATACTAATTTACTTGGAAAATGTCTGGAATAATTGTACAGTTTTATCATGAATTTTTTTATATTAAAGATGATTTACTTCTAGAAGAAGTCTTCTTATTAAAAACATGATTCTGACTATCGCGCACTATTTCACATAGTGACCCCAACAATATGAATTAAATTATCCCTTAATACGATAATAAAGACATCAATTAGATTTAAGATGAAAATACGATGTTCGGTCGTTAAAAAATAGTTGCAGTTTAATACAAATTTAGCACAGTATGCGAGTGTTATTCACGATTAAATGGTGCGTTTTAAGTCTTCATCTTGTTCATTCCGATTCACAAATCTGTTATTAAATACGTTGATCAAACAGTCTGAGAAACAATTTGCGTACCTCAGGCTTGTGAACTCTAAATGATTCCACTACGAGTGAGTAGGAGTGAGTACTCTCCGGGAATAATGTAACAATATAAAATATACTTTTATAAATATAATTACATATATTTACTATAATATGAATATAGTTATATATTATAAACGTCAAAACAATTTTAATTACAATATGCCTGTATTCAACACACTAAAGAGTGACCCAAAAGGGATATGCTTGCCGTTGTATTAATAGTTCACTTTCATAACTTGCTCCATGCGTACATAACATTGATAAGAATCGGGGTTAAGAAGAAGAAAATGATTATTAGCATCATTCAATTTTCTTACAAAACTAATTGGCGCCGCCGCACATTACTTCATAAATAATCTCCTAATTTAGGAGGTCTGACCCGAATAAGACTGAGTTTTGCATTTTGTTTATGATTCGAGAAACCCTGATTATCGTGCATGCAAGAACACTCCACTGAGTCGTGAACAATAAAAGAACTAACCCTTTTCTGTCGAATAAGATGTGACAAGATCTGTTCTAATAAAATAGAATTCAATGGAATATCTGTGACATGGAAATCGGAAAAAGTAATGGATGAAATAAAAATTTCGAATAATTTCTTCTTAAGATTTGTTGCTATTAAAATACAAAGTATAGTTAATATTGACAAATTACAAGGGCAGAAAAACAATTAAAAGTAGCTGCTAATCAGTAGATGTGAATCTTCACACGTATGACTGTTGACTATGCACTTTACTAATACCAATCGAACTATTCCAGAGTTCGAATGCGGTACCTTAAGACGGAAAATCATTAAACGTATAATCTATGTGACCAAATCGTAGAAGCAAAATTATACGAGTGTAAAGACAGTGAAGAACATTGTTTGTAAGTACAAAATATGAAAGTGAAATATAAATCAAACAATTCAGAGCTCTTAACTATTATATGAATTCAGAGGTCTCAACTGAAATATTTAAACTAACAAGTGTTGCGCATATTATAAGAACCTCGAACAACGGCGGGAAAAACGAGCTAAAAAATCTAGACCTGCTGATAGCTGTTTTTATACCATCTGCAGGGTAAATGAATTAATTCATAGTACCATTTTTTCTTTGAATATTGAGGTAATATTTTGTGTGTTTCTTTAACAACGCAAATGAATATTTTTTTAAATCTATGTTTCATTTGTGAATTTAAAAATATTAATTCTCCAATAGTGATTGTTTTACGTTTCTTTTCGAATTCCGGGTAGTACCAGGTAGTTCTGCTACTATTTTATAAATTAAAAATAAGTTAGATGGGGTTCGATGCCATATTTTATAAATTCGAACCGCGTATTTATGACTACTTGTAATTTCTACATCGAAATATTATGATTCAGTTAGTGTAAGTCCTATATGAAAAGAAAATCCAAAATCGTCTGATTTAGAAAAAAAAAATTAAAGCGCTATTTTTTTATTTTTTTGCAATTGTGGAAACATTGTATCATAACTTTGACATAGAAATACAGCATATAAAAGATTTTAAGCATTACAAAGATAATAAAGCTGACAACCATATATTTTTATGTTTTAAAAGAAGTTATCACTTTTTTGGACAAGAAATATTGAATTAAAATGTGTCCTTAACATTTAAGAAACCCAACCGTACTAAAAGATCTAAAAGAACTTTACATTTGAAGTGTAAATGTTTTGCCAATTTACATTCGGATAAATATACAAATAACTTCTATTTATATTTACATATTAATATACTTCCAAAAATAATTGTTTCAAAAAAGGTGTATAAACCATACACCCGAAAACTTTAAATGCACTCAAAAAATTAGTTTAAAATCACACATTACTTTCAAAGAGAGGTAGAAAAACGAGATTTTGAGGTCTTCCAAAAACCTGATTCACTTTAAGGTGAGGGCACAAAACATAAAATTGTTGTGGATTGAGATGAGTGACTCCAAAATCATCAAGATCGCAGAATTTAATAATAATATAAAACATTGTTAGCCACACTTTACTGTTGGATGACAACCCCTTCTGTACGGTTCCTCCTCTTTCACAGCAATTAATTCACTTTCATGTGTTACTTAACCCCTACGGTGGCTAAGGGGATTGCCTACTCGCTCAACCCCAAAAACTACAAGTTCAATACCTGGATAAGACCAGAACAAATTTGTATTTTTTCACATTAATGCCCCACTTCATATAGCTATGAAAAGCAAACTCTTCTTGTTCTATCCACCTACTCCTCCTCCTACTGTCACTAACTCTTACTATTACTAACTACTCCTACTAACACCTCCTGTAGATCAAGTTGTTTGTAAACCCAGCTAACCAGCCCACCTACAAACAATAGTCCTACCACCCACCACCTACCTCCTATCGCCCCATGTATTCAATACATTTTCCATTTGCAAATACTACAATTCAAATGTGTTACTGAAGACACAATAACAATTAGACACAGTAAAAGTTAGAGATAAATTTCGTAATTCGCTGTAGCAAAGCATGTGTACGAAGTAGAGCAGAGCTGAAGTTAAAGAGAAAATACTTTAATCAGGGAAATACTGAAAAACGTGAATTCAGTGAAAATATTCTAAACAGAAAGTTTTATTTTATTTTCAATTGCAAGTGCATTGTGATAAAGTGATGAAACAGACGTAAAATTATAAATTATTTTAGTATCAGGAGTTGGATTATAACACAACTACCATAATATGATTCAGCAGATAAGACGATTAAATATCTTGAATAATAAAAAAGACCCCCAAAATCCGGGGTCGTTTTATATGACAGATACAAAATAATTATATTGAAATTTATATAAATTAAAACCTTTATAAAAGAAACAAATTAATCAATAATAAATTTAAAATCACGTAAAACCCTCACATTCATTGTGTAAGGAAAATAGCTCCTCAATTTCATCCGCACTTTCGTTGATTTTTCTAATTACTTTTCTTGTCAGACTGTCAGCAACAGGTTTAATGCAGTACTGGTTATAAATATTTACATACATGTGTTACAATATAATATTAAGAACTATATGCTAAAAACATTGTAAAGATTCACTAATGGAATTGAAAGATCTTGCGTCGTATATACATTTGATGTTTTAAATCTACAGGGGATCGAAAAAAGGTCTGGGGAGTTTTGTACGCGGAAAATATTTTCCTAGTTATAAATTTTGACTGGAAGGAATAGAAGCGATGTTTGTATGTAAAATTAGGAAGCCATTTGTTAGAAGTAAGTTTGAATCAGTTAAATACCAAGTTCTTTGCAATTGGGAGTTCGAGATAAACCAAGGTGCTTTGACTATTTTGCGGAGCATTCTGTTCTGAAATATTTGAATTTTATTGATATTAGTTTTAGCAGCCGCACCCCATATTGGACTTGCGTATGCAAGGATCATAGAACCTGGATCATAGAACGGTAGAGGTTGTAGAACTTTCTTTGTTGAATAGCTCGTCACACCTAGCGAGTCAATTTCCTCTTCGTCATCAGTATCAAATAACTAATCGTTCTCAGTGCAATCAATAGCATTAGAAACCCCATACTTGGTATCATGGACCATTGATTGTTTGGGGGTCGTCTTATGTTCAGATATATGCTTAAACTAAAACTTCGACGAAACTTTATACGTAATCTTATCTGAAGGTCGTCTTATCTGCAGAAATATACGGTAATTTAAAAGTGAAAATAATTTTCTTGGTAACCATCGTTAAGTTGACCACGGTCAATGTCTTAAAATCTTAAATGGTACTGTCAAGGGATATTAGCAATCATAAATAAAAATAATTAGAATATTTTTAGAGATTCGAGTCGTTTTAATAGTATGTGATGTCAAGTAAAATGTTCGGTAATAATTGATTTCTCAAAAGAAATATCGAAATTTCTCAATACAATATTTTTGTTGACACAGATAAGGACACTGCCCCTTTCAAAATTATCCTCACAATAATAAAAATGTTGCAGCTACTAAGTAGAACAAATGTCGGTGATAGAGAATTGTGAGGTTTGTGGGTCAGAGAAGTCTGTAGATAAAACATCACAATTACGTAACATATCAATATTTATGGAGGGTAAGAGATGAAGGAATATAACAGAATGACGGCGTTGATTCAAGAGTAGTACGTACACACCACCATGTTTACTTCACTTTTATAAAGACAATGTGGATATCATCTAACATGTCTGTTCAGAAGACAAGAACCAATTCTACTCGTCAGAGAGCAATCATTAATTGATCGTCAACGGCCAGATGAAAATTGCGACGAATTGGGATTCAAACCCGGGACTTACTGTTCTGGCCACACGTCCACTGCACCACTCGCCTCGACTCCCAAGTCCGTACGCAACATCCACCTGGCATTATTCGGTGAACCTGGGTTACATTCCCATTCACGGAATAAGTGACCACAGGCGGTTCCAACGCTGGTAGCACTTAAACCCTGTTTCAGCGTACCTACGCGTCGTATGCCAATTTTAACTCACAACTTCCGAGTACATAGACGATGAGTGTTTGCATCGTCGACGGTCAGGTGAAAAGCCTGACGTTAAGTTTAAAATATTATATATCATATTTAACAAATTATAATAAGCCTTACTATTGTACGCGATTTCTTTTTAGGTTGCTTTCTAGTCATATAAAATATGAGCTATTACTGTGCTTATATGTAGAATAACACGCAAAGCGTTTACTACGAATTCTTGACGTAAACACTGTAAAGATGAAGAGAGTGGTAATAATTAGTATCCTGTAAACTTGTTGAAAACTATCAGGTGCGTTTTCTTTGTGGTTATGTTCGATGCAGTTATAGTGGTTATAGTTTGAGCGGCAGACTAGTTTACATGGAGAAAATTAACTACCGGGCACTTCTGGGTCCTGCCCGTCTGGGTTTCTTCCGTCAGTCGCCTGTAGCGTCCTATGGCGCCGATGTATGAGCTTGTGAAAACGAAATACCGCCACGATCCCCATATCGGGTTGTAGAACCACGAATATAGCCGATGTTCATTTGCGAATATGTGCTTCATGGCTTTGATATGTAACTTAGGAACCGTATTGAAATGAGTTACCAAAGCTATCTCCGCGCTAGGTGTGGTGAAACTTCGAACCCTCAACACTCGCCGTCGTTGGATATTCAGAATGATTGATTTTCAGACGTATTGTTCATTAAACAAGTTTCTGTCTATTCCTTTAAATTTATACCGGACAAAATTGTTAAAAAGTCTATTGTAAATTATCAAATTCTCTGCTTTGTTTATATTTAAATTATATTTGTATGTTAGTTTTGCGTATAATAGTAACTATCAATGATAATATGATTTGTAACAAAAATGTTAGAGAACAAAGTAATAAGAAATGTGAACTCGTTTGACTTCGTTGAAAGTAGCATAGCCAGCCATTACCCTACTAGCGTAAATGGGCGGACTGGACTAAAGCTGCGAATACTATCTCATCGAAAGACCCAGTGACCTCTATAAGAATATATTTTAAAAATTAATATAGATTATTGACTATTGATTTAAAAATAAATTATTATTCGGAAAGTAATTTATTTACAAAAATCTAAAGTTTATTTACGAGTATATGTAATGCTGATCTGGTCGGTACAAATGTTAAAATCGATATATCATGGCATCTATTTATACAAATGTTAGACGTTCTGTCAAGAATGCATACATATATTACGTCCCTCTTACCTTGAGGAGACTGTGGAAAATGCAACCGAGCATATTCGTGGGCGACGCGAGACGCTCGGCGTGTCTCCTGGGCCGTGGTGGGGTACACCATGATGTTTTACACACTCTGCAACAAAACAAAACCTACATTGAGATACAGGAATTTGATACTTAACAAACTATGGGAAGATTAGCTGATTACCCGGTGTTGCCGGGATTTTTCTTGGAATCAATATTCATTTTACTCAGGAAAAAATAAAATATATTGTAAGAGCAAAATACTTTTACTCATTGGTTTTTTAAAACATGTACAGCATCCTAATTTATCAAATTCATAAAAATTCAAATTTAATACAAAACTTGACTGTATACACTAAACCATCTCGTGGAAACCGCTCCGGTCGAATTTTCGCTTTCGACTCATTCCATTAAAATAATTGTAAAATTTAAACTATTCGTCGAAATTCTACGATTTAAAGACTTTATCTTTATTGACATTTATCGTAAAAAACGTATTTTTCTCACCGCACATTTAAAAAATAAAAGTTAACCTACGTTCATTCTGGACATCTATCTCTTTGCCAAATTTCATCACGATCGATTCAGTGGTTTAGTCATGATCAGGTAGCAAACAGACAGACACACTTTCGTGTTATACAGTATGGATGTTTTAAATGCTACGTATTAACCTTAAAATATTATTCCACATTTGTTTTTATGTTTAAAAGTCATTGATATCGAGTTCTTAGATACTAATCATACATTCCTGCCAGAACGCTTGACTCTGAACGTCACATGACAGAATACCAAACCAACCCAAATAGTCATCAACACAGAAGATCAACTTATGGAGAATGATAGCAGTCAAATTCGGGTGATTTTATTAATGATTTATTTATTTTATGCCTTTTGATGAGGTTCAGGCCATGAGATCTGCTCTTCCACTTAACCGTTGGACTTGGGTAATGGAATTGGGAAGGAGGTATGTGGGGTTGCCAGGGAACTTATGACACCGAACCGACATTTGTCTGGAGTAGGTGAGGGAAACCCCAGCTGAAAACCTCACATAATTCGGCCGAGCAAGGCTTGAACCCACGCTCTACCGCTCAGTGGGATTGTGGAAGCGAAGACGCTATCATGTGACTGAATTTCATTTTTAATGTAAATCACCAGATTTTGAATATTATTGTTAAAATAGCTACTAAATTTGATAGTTTTGAAACCGACAGTAAATATTGAAAACAATTTAATTTATTTTTGAGATGTTAGTCAACTATCTTCTCGAAGCTTATGGACGCTAATGTATTATGCGTTCAATGAGCGTGATAATTCAGTGGACTATGAGTGGAAGTTCAAATCCGGTTGAGAAAATCGATGCATAAAAAAGAAGTTTATAATCAATCGGAGAAAAATTATACTCGCAGATGTAGCACCGATTACGAATGATGGAGAGAGCATTCGATAGAGATCAAACATTTATGGGTAGTGTTGTCAATTGTGAATGGACCATGCTCACCGACGAATAGTCTGCTAATGAAAACCGGATAACTGATAAACAATCAAGTAATCAGTCAACATAAAACAACGTAAAGCAACATGATTCAATATGAGACGAAGTGTGAAATAATACCTGATTGTTCTACATCAGGAATACCAAGAATATTCAATGACTGAAATAATCAGTAAACATTAAATCCATTTTGAGAGGAGTCACCTTCTTTGGAATGTATAAAAATGGAAAGGTTTGCATTTTTAAATCAAGAATATGTATGAGGTAATAACTATACTTCGTTTTCTTCGTATATTATGCCGCAATAACATTTTCTCTCTTATGTGCGAACAAGTACGTTACACGTGCAGATAAAAAACAAAATCGTACGCAGATAAAAAGTTTCACTTGCAATGTACATTTCTTTTTCTGTAATACATGCTTGTATTAAGTGGTACTTAAACCTATACGATCTGCATAAGGACCTATAAGAACAAATAACATTTGAGTGAAGAAACTGTTTACGTCCCGGTTCAAGGAGCTTTGAGACATTTTTCTTGTCTTTAGAAAACCTACGACAATGGTTGAAGGTAACATCAGAGCTGTACGAGGAAATATGCATAGGTAAACCTCTTAATGAAGCCTTCCTGCGCACTGTAGGATTCAATATCTTTTTCTTGTTTCCTCAATGTATTACGCAATTGAGGAAATTTGATTCCTTTCGCAGAAATTCTCTATGCGTACACCAGTAACACGACTGCATGTGAACAGACTGACACAATTTGTCGTTGAACCTAGTGTCCGATCCCTTGTCGGGTTGCAACGGCAACATCTTCCAGATAGTTTTTTCTTGGAAATGTCATAGTGACATATTTTAAGAGACTTCAGCCACAACAGTCTTAAGTAACAATAAAGCTGCGAGCACTGGTGACTAAGGACAGAAAAGCGATTTTGGGTGGGTAATAATCAAACGATTTTGTTAAACGCTTTCGTTCCAATATAATTTATGTTATTAATTTGTAAAGCTTCATATGAAACTTACTGAACGGAACATGCTTATCTAGTGCCCATTACGATTCAATAATCGTTACTGCACTTCCTTAGTATCATAATAACACAATGTATTATATCTTAGAAAACGTAATAGACTTATTCTCTTCTAATGAGTTTATAATTTCAGATCTGTTAAATCGGTGGAGATATGTTCCTTTATTGAAGTAGTGAATGTCATATGACATATTCTCGATAGGAATGTAGTTCGTATGTATGTGCCTATCAAAAAGAGTGTAAATCATATTAATTAATTACTTATTACTCACTTTTAAATTTAAAAGCAAATATATCGTTTAGAACAACCTACAATTTTGTTCTCTCTATTACGGTGACCATGGATTTAATGACTTAACCACTGGTTCAACTTTGTTCTCACATACACACACATTCTTAAAGCCTCAACAACTTACACCAAGGATTTCACAGCCTTCTATAAATTTGTCACTTATTCCGGAAATGTATTTAACCGAAGGATTTTTCATGAGTACAATCAATGTTTTGAGTTGTTTACCCTACAAATTTACGAAAAATGAAGAATCCTATGGATCTATTAATTTTATAGACTCTACTCTATGTTATGGGTCATTTTGGATGTTATTCATCACAACGGGGAAAATTAGAATACGAGGTCCCAGTTTAAGTTAGAAGCTGTATGTCCGGAAGTCCAACGCTTTAATTTGACTTTTAATACGAGATAAAACATTAATTTAGCAAACCAGTTTTACCATTTTAAGACGAGGTGAGGGTGAAACATTAATAATTCGCATACTTAGGAACGTAAGAACAAGGCAAGGTCATTCTGTCTGCAGGAAACCAGACAGAAATCCGGAGTCAATGACTGATGCTAGAGGACGAATAAGGACCATCAGTCCAAGATAGTCAAATCACTGAGATGTATAATAGTTTTCTCAATTTAAATTGTAATTGTCATAAAACACTGCAATATGAATGATAATGAAGAAAAAACATGATTTAATTTATATATGTCAGTAAATAATACAGTACAAACAATATTCAGGAACTCATTTGATTCGTTTGAAATGCACAAGAGCATGTGTGAGCAAGAAATGTACATGGCGGCCGAGCGGAACGGTTTCGTGATTTACGCATCTCACCTCGAAAAAAGTAAAATATCTTTCTCAGATGTCCGGTGATCTATAGATAAAAAAGATTTTTTAAACACTACGGAAAATTAGTAGAAATCAAAGTAAACTTCCATCACTTTCATGACCTAAAAGTTGGTTTTATTTTGTAAATAAGTGTTTTCGTCATAAAACGCAACGTATTTCAACTTCAATATAATTGCAATTATTTCATTTAAATGGCCGGTGAGGTATGTTTTTTGAGCTGAAATCTCAATAAGTGGATGTTACTCTGTTTATTTATGACGATTTAAGATATTTTAGTGATTTAATTCTACCTGCGCTAGTACTACCTTAAAGTTTTCAAAAGAAAGATAAGTTTTTATAGAACATGCATTTTAACGTTTTTTTCTTTTCAAAAACTACATTTTAAGATCGCGGATTTCTTTCATTGTAAGTGTACTAGTGATCTACCCCGGCTACGCTACGAGTTTTTGTTTCTATTTTTTAATTATTTTGTGATGACAAAAATTACGAAGAACGAATGCATTGAAATATATATTCACATCAAAGAACTTAATCACGGGGAAGGAGGAGTAAATTATCAAAATCAAAGTGCTTGGATCATTAAAAAACTTCTAATATTTGCAATTCTCCTCGTCTTATGAATTAATCAAATTTGTTATTCATATCACAGTTATTGACCAAGAATGCCCACATAATAATTCCCACATAATAATTTATTTGTAGTAAATTTAAGTTTAATTCCTTAGTACAATTAATCATATTTAGAAATAATAATATTTTAATGGAATAAAAGCGAGATTTCACCATGTTATATAAATAGCCTAATATTTTTAGTTGTTGAAATCCATTGTTTCCTTGGGTCACATGTCAGGTAAACGGAGAGAAGAGTCCGTGTCCAATTTTGTTAGAACATTAACGGACAAAACGTCGCACTTACGTGGTGAAGCGGTTGTTCTATCAAATACGTAGTCTCTATATAATGTAATAAGAATATATGAGTAAAACACTACTCATATTTAGGCTACATACTACTCTCAAATTAAGCATCCCCCTTTCCTCATGATCGTCAAGAGCCACCACAGATTGTTCATATTTCCAATTCATTGGGTAGGTTAATCTCGTCTCACGTGGGGTGAAGTGTACGTTCGCCACAAAAAACCGGTTATGCTTCCTCCGAAATCTCGGCAAAAGCGACGCGCCCGAAGCCTTGAGGCGAACACGGGACTCCCGTGTGTCGCGTGGTCAGGCAACTCGACGCCAAAACCTGCTGAACGTTAGGACTCGGATTTCTCAATGGTACGAGTCGGTTTGCTGCCTTTTGCCCAGCATTATACAGTATAAGTTCATACTCAGTGTTACTGATAGGCAGCTAGACCTTTCTTTTGNTTTGCCCAGCATTATACAGTATAAGTTCATACTCAGTGTTACTGATAGGCAGCTAGACCTTTCTTTTGTCGATATAACATTCGAATTTTGATTTAATTCTTATGAAATAAATCTAATTATTTTATAAGGAATAAAATGAAAACTTGACCGTTTCCCATGAAAGAATAAAATTTTGATGTTTAACATATACAATTAATTTTGGATAATTAAATTTGATATCTACTCATATTATTTTTCCTACACATTGAATTATTTACATCTTCCGATAATTAACGTGGTAAGATATTGTAATACCACAATATTAAGAAAACTAATTCAATGTTTTAAAAACGTTTCTAATTTTATCATAAGCGCTATTTTGCAATACAACAAAAAATAACTCAAATAACAAAAATCAAAGCGCAACATTTCT
Source organism: Laupala kohalensis (assembly GCA_002313205.1). Taxonomy (NCBI): domain Eukaryota; kingdom Metazoa; phylum Arthropoda; class Insecta; order Orthoptera; family Trigonidiidae; genus Laupala; species Laupala kohalensis. Next base: position 1,984,607 of record NNCF01126451.1, read on the forward strand.
AAAATCTTTTCTTTTCTCTAATGCCCTCACGAATTTGGCAATTTTCTTGCTGTTCGAATGTGATTTTTCCAAATCCAAACACTTGAACCGCTAGTCACGCATTCACAACCACTGTTTGCTCCTAAGATATATACGAAAGCGAAAAGCATCTGGCAAGGAAGAAAATCAAGACATGGGATATAGAGCACACAACCGAGTTTTTAATGAAAAACTGGAGCAAAAGCTTTCAAAAAGCAAGATTTTCGTTTGATTTATTACTAATCAAAATCAAAGAAATGCTTTCTCTTAGTTTATTATTAGATTATATTCGTTCAGTTTGTTTTGTTTTAAACCTGGTATGGGGACGGTTACAACAAATCGGATTCTTGTTTTTAATTTGATCTACTACTAAAAACAACACACCGGTAATTAAAATGGTACTACCCATTAGTAGATAGATACATGCTCTTGTATTTAACATATCTTCATCATCGCTCGGCTTTTAAATGGCAATAATATGGACGATATAAGCGAAATTGTTTCAACTGTACCGATTCTACCCTACTTGGTTGGTGATCGGTGAGCCGCCCACTGTGTACGTCGCGTTGGGGTGAGCGGCCGTCGGGAAACGTGGCGCCCTGAGGCACGGCGGCTTCATGTGGCGAGTGTTGTGGCGCTTCAACAGCTGAATTGGGTTTCACGCGACTAGACTCACGTGTAACTCGGAATGTGGCATGGAAAAGTAACGACCTGCTCACGACACGCTAATTACTCGTGGGTTCATTACACGCGATGGCAGTCGGGTGGAGCCCTTTGTGTCGCATCCAGCGAAGGAATTACATGAAATAGGCCGAGAAGTATTCGAACGATATTTATTACTTAAAATATAATCAACTTCAATATTGAATTTGAATGACTAGCTATACTAATTACGTAACTTTCTTTTGCATTATTTTGTTTATCTTAATTATTTTTCAAATTTATTTCTTCTTCATTTTCTTTTATCTCTCTTTCCTGTATTACTAAACTCCACTAATAGAAACACAACTCAAACCACTTGTTATGATTCTCTTACATGCCTAATAATATAATAATTATTTATTTATACATTTAATAATATTTCATAAATAATTTTTATAATTATTAAATCAGTTCTTGATTTTTTGGTAAATCTTTACTTTAAGGAATCACGTGTAAGTGTTATGATACAGACTTCAGGTTTTCCACATTTTATTTACAAGAAAACTATATTCTTTGTAAGTCATTTTGGTTCCATAAAAATTTTAAGTGAGGAAATGTCATGAGCATGATTAATTTACTAAAATGATTAGAATAATAAAATATTTCTTATAAAGAGAAAAAGTGCGTTGAGGTTTTATTCATTGGTTGGTTCATACATTTAAACAGCTTCAATCCGAGAGCCAAAATACTACTGATATTCGCCACAGTTATTACTAATTAAAATGCCGCCATGTAGACACACAGAAATAATTATTGTTGTACGCGATTAAATCATATACACTACAAACAATTGACAATATAGAAATTAACGATATCAAGACAAACTATATAGAAATAAAACGTAAATCCCGGATATGTGCTTTTGTACCATATAATACACTGCGATAAAAGCTTTCAAATGTATGTTACGTAGGTGTAAGTTTTTTTATGGCTTTGTTGCAGACTATAGATGATGAGGAAAGTGTTTATAACAATGTATAAGAAATTTATACTCGAGCGTGACCTATTAGATTTTTCCGTATTTAAAAAATAAGGATTTACGTTACAATTCCAATATCCGCCGGATGATATTTCTTCTTCAATTTTAATCTTCTTCTGTAGATCATTCGGATCCTGGTATTATTTTCCTAAATTTCAGCTAACTTGAACGGGGATAGCAGATTTAAGGTAGTTTGTGCGTGCCGGACGCTATTCAAGCACATAACTTATGAAATTTTCAATGTTATCTATTTCGTTTGTATTTTAATAATAATTGTGACAGTAAATACTGATTTATATGATATAAATACGGATTGTTTGTTCGGTAAGGCAAGGTAAATTGCGTACTAGTTTTTTTCTAAACTAAATTTGTGACAGTTTTTTATATTGATTTTCTCAAGAAATTAAATGAGAATTTATCCAAAAGAGTTCTTTCAACTGCAAGACGGTTTTATTCAAGTACTAGTTCCGCAAGATCCAATTTATTTTAGACAAGTTGAGAGTTTACTCTATCATTTTAAGTAATTCAGGACATTTAAATAGTTGCCAGGTCACACATAGACAAGTTGAGAGTTTACTCTATCATTTTAAGTAATTCAGGACATTTAAATAGTTGCCAGGTCACACATACTTCCTTAAGTGTACAAATACGTAAGATTAACGCATTTTGTGGTATCACAAAATAATTGTACGATATACCCTACTATTGTTATATAATTGAACATACTACGTCCCATAAGGATGCGTTTCGTACAATTATATAATTACAGTCCTAATGACGAGGAATAATTTACTTCACGCACAGAAGACCGGTAGCAGCAAGTAATTTTCAAAGTCATTTCACCAAACACGTGACTCGAGATAAAAAAAAACTTGTTATATTTTGCAACATTCCTGCGAAACGCACCAGCAAACCCGGCGCCAGACTGGTTGAACGGGTCAATTTCCCGCCAACATTCAGTGGGAATGAATCGGAGTGCTCAGCGTTCACGTGACGTACGTCACGTGATAATGGAAGGGTGCTACCAACATCATGTTAAGAAAAGGTTCATGGCAGAGGGTGAAACGTGCTTTTGAGGAAGTGTACATGAGAATAATTTCTTATCAAGTAAGAAAATCTTGCTGGTAGTTTTTCGGTATTTGGTGTAATAGAAGTAAAGCAATTACATTCCTATGACAGGGGCTCGTTTCAGTTTTCCTTAATGAGATGTTTTATTGCGTAGGAGAAGGTCGTCGGAGACTGTTTTGTGTTTTTATTTTCGACCGTGAGAAGGGATACCAGAACTGAAAACAAGGAAAGCTATCGAAGTCTTAGAAGTTGTTCTAGAACGTTCTCTGAGTAACGGAAGAACGGATACATACTGGAAGGAAGAGTGGATTAATAACTTTCTGTCATGTATTCAATGTACCTATATGGGTCACTGCAGAACAACGCGGGTATTCTCAACGAAATCGATTTTATATTCTATCACCCTACAGTGTGTGGGAAGGATATTTTTCTCCGTTCTCATTGTTTGGAATTTTGACTTGTTTGTATTTACTCTTAGTAGAAAAATACATTTTCTAGTTGTGAATTAAATTTAGTTTTCCAAATTGACAAAAATATATATTCAGTGTGCCGTTGCATTGATTTTTAATGGTTTTCAAAGGAATGCCATGTTTTCCTTAATACGTAATTGTCATTAAAAAATCTATTATACACATTAATTGTGGTAAGATTTGCAGTCTTGCTTTTAGCAATGGCTACTTAAGGTCATTAATAGGTCACATTATTCAATTTTCAAATCATCTTCGAACACGTTTCAATAACAATGTCTCACTTAAAATAACGAGCCAAGAACGATTTTTCGTGGAGATGCAAAATCATGATCGATTTTGAATTCTAGTATCTTCAAAGAACGATAATATGACATGGAACTACTTACAGCCTACAATGACTTAAGATGGCATGACAAAGAATACTGCCCGCAACACAATGCTGAAAAACCTTTTTTTTTTTTTTTTTTTTTTTTTTTGTGGGGCTTTAGGGCTTGTCAACATCAAAGGTCATTAGAGCCCATGCTGAAAAACCGAGGATATAAAACACGCAGCTGTGAGGTAAGCGACATACAGTCATAATTTAGATGACAGAAGAAATTGCAATAGATTCCATCGATAAATGTTTGTTTTCCGTTCGTTGATTAATTTAAAAAAATATATATGGGAATCATTTTCTTCCAGTTCCACGAAGTAATGCCTTAACCGGAGAATTCGTTAATATTGCTTAGAGCTTCTTACTTTAATACAGAAGGGAAACAAATCATTTCCAGATAAATATAGTGCTAGAGTCAATTACTTGGAAGAAAATTTTTTTAATATAATACAAACCTGGAAATACAAAAGAGAAAATGACTCCATGAAAACCACGTTAAACATTTCTTAATGGAATATAGAGTTTTATCTTATCCTCCTTCAGACCAAAGGTTGCACACCATTACAAATCTAAATATGATACATTTTAAATATTTTTTTATGTTCCTTAACTTCAAAGCTCACCTAAATTTGCGCCGTTTCCATTAACTCACACGTCATCTCATTAACGTTTACAAATACTTCGTGGTGTTAACACCAGCTCATAACCAAGAATATATATTATAGTAAATAGGAACCGGTATAAACTTGATAGCTATGATCTTGGTTTCTTAGAGGACATAGAAAATATGTGTTTACTGAATACGTTAGTACATTCCTTCTACAACGCATGGTTCAACTCCGTACTAAAATATTTGAGAGAGTCGACAGTAAAGTACATTACATTTACAAATAAATAAGAATTTCGCTTTTCCTTATCAAAAGAAATAATGTTAGATAATAGCAGAGATGCATTCCATTCCGAATTTACACGAATTATAAGAACATCCTTTCCCGCGCGAACGTTGTACATTTTCGCTCCTGTGCACACGAGAGGATGTTTCGAGTTTTTCACCATTTTCAAAAAAACAAACAAAAAAAACAGGGGGGTCGCACAGATAAATGAAAACCACGGTTAATCGAGATACTTCTTATTTAATGAATTATGTACATACACATACATACATACGTGTGTACAATGTCACGTTATCAGGGGTTGAAATATGAAGTAATCAGTTTTTGATTTGGATTTTTTGATATGGTTTTCCTTACTTCAGTTCTGTTTTTTTTTCTCAAATTCATTACATCATGGAAGTCTAGGAACCTACCTAAAACTGTGGAAATAGTTGGATTTACGTATGTAGTTGGAATTTCTATTTCGGCGGAAGAATGAGCACCACGGTTAATCGTGAACACGGCTAATTGAGACACGATTAATCGATATTCTACTATACAATGAATCAGCAAACTTGGTACTTATATTATGGCACCCTTCATAAGCTTAATATTGGTATATTAAAACTTGTATAATTAAATAGTGAAAATTATTTCAAGGTATAAGCCTTCACACATACTTGTGAAATCTCACAATTTTATTTTTACCCGGTGCACTCACTATTTCTCCAAAATCACCCCAAAGTTGTCCCATTATAAATAATTACATTTCGAGAATTAAGTTGATTAAAGATGGTTTCAAGGATTACAATAAAGAAATTAAATACAGGAAAATAAACTGGGAATTAATGAAATATCTTCAATTTTATAATAAAATAAGTCATAAGGCGTTAAAACACCTATCGACAGGTACGGATTCTTTTTAGTTCATTGTGTCCGGCGTTACTCGGTCTATTTAATATTCTAAATTCATTTATTAGTTTCCATATTTCTCTACTTTCATGATAAATTTAAACATTCACTTCAAAAATTAAATACCACAAAGAAAACCCACAAAAATACACTCAGTAACGTTCGCTAACATGTACGTAATTGCGAATTATTTTAAAGGTAGGAAATTACAATTTACACAGAAAGCTTAATAAAAAAGCGCATAGTTAAGACCTCTGACTTTTTTTCACTTTACTTTAGGTTACGTACTTTAAAATAATGTTCTTCAAAGCCTTTATGTAATATTGCATCCATGATTCGGTCACATTTATCAGACGTTCAGTGTATTGTTCGCCTCCCGTAACGCAATTGATCTCTGGTGGACACATTAGTAATCTTCATAGTCAACATTCATGCTAGTAAAGATTCACATCTACTGATTAGCAGACAATTTTAATTGTTTTTCTGTTCTTGTAATTCATCACTGTTAAACATACTTTACATTTTAGTTGCAATAATCCTTAAGAAGTGTCGCTTGAAATTTAAAATAATTTGTACGATTACTTTTTCCAATTTCCATGCCACAGTCATTCCAAATAGTTCTATTTTATTAGTATAGATTACAGCACGTTCTTTTTATCCTGGGACCAAGTCGCATATCCAGCAGATATAGTAGTAAATATCATGTGTAATGCGTTTCATTGTTTTAGAAATTAAGATCAAATTGTTTTTTTAGTAGATTTTTGTTTCCCATGATACACATGAGGAAAGTAATACGCAGGACCCGCAACCCACATATTCATAGTTGTCAGGGTATCTGATTTACATTAGTTTCCAAGGTTGAGAACAGGTTTGAACTTTTGAAGCCCTGCCTCGACACCCTGTAATTAGAAGAATGGTGAATAGCTTGTTTAATAACTCATAGGTCGGTTTATTTCTCATCAGGATATTTCACTGCTTTCCCTATGTATCGGTGTATAACAAAGAAATTTGGATAATGTTTCCAACTTTTTTTTACTCAAAATCTTTGAGGCACACTCCATTTACAGCTAAAAACCTTAATTGTTTGTTGTGAATACATTTAACGACATGTTTTTACGTTTCACATAAGTGGTTATAAAACTAAGTGTAATGACTAGTTTTTACACATTAAAAATATTCTGAATACTTTACCAGACGAAGAAACTAAAATTTAAAATCAAATCTAAATTGAGAAGCATAACTAACAATTTTGTATTTAGTAGAAGCATACACATTGCTAGGGACGCCTCAGATCACCTCCCAATTTCTAACAAGTCGCAATAGAAATATTTCTTCTGCATAAAATATTGTGAATTTACCATTTATGATTGGTTATTAAATTGTTTAAGAGGCTTAATGCGTCAATATTGAAGCACTGAAATAAGTGGAGAAACAATAAGACATACTGATAAAAAATGCAAGACAAGAATAATGATATTTTCCACTCAGCGGTCGCAAAACATATGGGAAGAAACAATTGGCAGAGATTTATAAATTTACAGATAAGGTGGATTTTGGGAAATAAGAAAAGGTTTAAGCCAAACAGAGATGTTAAACTATTATAACATCGCATAAAATGTCTACCTAAAGATGAAAGAAATTACAAGGGATGAAGTATGCATATGTAGGGTTAATATAGATACAGAAAGACGTGTTTTATGGGATTGCCCTTTAATTAGATAGAAGACAATTAATGGATGAGTATTTGCAGATAGATATGAACGACACCAGAAATATGTCCAAGTTGTCTGAAACGCGGAAATATGGAAGTTTCGAAGAATTTTGAGGGAAGATAATATTTATAAGTGGGTTAACGTAACAATAATAAATAGGAAATTAATGGAACAGTAGTATATAGGTAAAAGAAATCGTAACCTCTATAATAACTGTTTGGTGCAAGGGGAAGATGGGGAAAATAAATTTAAAAAATTGTTTAATTTATGATTGACACGCTTAAATAAATTTAAGCGTGTACAAATGACTTTATATACGGTATCAATAAATATTGTCGATAAATTTATGGTAAATTTCTGGCTACGGTTCTGAACAAGAAAATTTATGTTAAAACTTGTCCAATTCGACCTTCCGTAATCACATGTTGCTGTCCAAATGCACACGTGTACGAGGCACTGCTCATCAATGCGCTGCTCATACCAAGGGCAAAGCGCCCTAGCATTACGCGAATCATCAAAGAGGGAAACTACCTACCACAACTGAAATTACGATGCCACACTTATGTAAATTTCTTCACAGAACTTCACGGTTTACTGCGCGAGAGAAAAACGTAGAGTGGACATTGAACATAATATAGAATCTTGATCTATTAGTGCAATTTTAGTTCTTTTTCTGCATAAGATCTAACTAATTGCATACTTAAATTTATATTTCATTCCAATGCTGAAACACTCGAACATTGATTGTTTCGATAGTAATTAACTTGAAATGTATCGCGATCTTTCTCCGAAAAATGTCGAGCCATCCACAAAATTCGCAAGGACACGTGATTTTTTTCTTTCACTGAAAGAAACATTTAAAAGTACAATATTGTGGGGAATTTTAATTTAAGTAATTTACTTCTTCTAGAATGTTTTTCTTCATAAATTACATATTTTGAAGCTAAAAACTACTTAAATGAAAAACTGATTTCTATATCTTATGATTACAAAATCATTTTTTCCTTGTTAGTCAAGTTTTAGTTTCTGACCAATAACTGAATTGAAAAACATTCCAGGGCTATGTAATGATATCCGAAAGTAATATTACAAATTTAGCAAAGAAAACAATTATGAGATTAAAACCTGCGGTCATCGAATTACAAGAAGATGAACACAGTATTGCTGATTATAAAACAATGGTTGGAGTATACGAAACACAACCTCTCTCTATGATTGAAACATAAAAAGAAGAAAATGTTGATTCTTGGAATTATTAGCGAAGAGGGAGAAATAATTAGGAAGAGGATGAAGCGATCAAATGAAATTAGACTTATACTACAAAACTAAATTGTGATTTCTTTCACATAAATGAAGGTAATAAAATGAAGATATTTTATACGTATTATTAAAATATTGTAAAATGCCTTGAAGTTTTCACAGTAAGTACCCTTCAGATATAAATGGTAAGGCGTTCTTCTGTGTATTAATGAAATCAATTTTTTGTTTCAACTTTACCTCTCCACAAACAAATGGAGTATCCGAAGTAATGCTTTTCCGCTATGAGTAGCAATAAAATGTACTGGGATTTGGTTTTTGCGTATAGGTCATATAAAATAAAACTCAACTCGCCAACGTTTCGATATAATGTATAACATCATCAGAGCATGTAATACCTCGCTCCATAGACATTCATTCTGCAAACATACTCAACCTAAACATAACTGGCACTTCATAACACCCTTTCCAACCCATCTTCATACTACATACACTCACATAATACTAATGAAATATATATGATAAAATATACATTTCCATTACTATATCGCAATCCGTATTTTTCCTTATTACGTTTCCTCTACACTAGTTACCGGTTACAACCGAAAGGAAAAGTGAGCCACTGAAGTTACAGGAAATCCCCTTTTACGATCTTGGCCTCAATGATTCAACGGTTGTAAAAGAACGAGAGCGATGTGAGAATTCCAACATGGTTCAGGTGTAAGGATCTGGCTTAAGACAGAGGTCTTCAAACTTCGACCCCACGAATAGCTAAGTATAGCCTATTTGTCGAATTTATCGAACGCGTGCAAAGAATACCACTCCTCGCCCAGTCCGTGAAGTATATTTGTCTGGCCCGTAGACGGATTTCGGATTATATGATGAGCACTTCAAGCTACGAATAATGTCACTTTATAAATGTTCTATTCAAGCGATTTATTAAACAATCTGATACTGCAACACGCTAATTTTACAGTTTAAATTTGTAAAAAGGTGTTTGTAATATGGAATTTAATGACTACCAAAGTTCCAAATGTTATGTTAATAATAATTGATCATTGTGTTTTGCTTTCGTTCAATAACATTCTTAATGCTCGGAAACTCTGCAATTGTTGTTTCGTATGTTAAATTTGTAACATACATAATAGTACTCCATAGTTTCCACCAAGTAATTCCTTTAAAACTAAGAACATTACAGCAGCTTCAAATCTTTCACATAAACTAGCTATTTCTCATCAACTAGCTATTTTTCATCAACTAGCTATTTCTCATCAAACAAAAGCAGAAATTAGCACGTTATGGAACAGCTAAATCAAAGTACTGAAAATCTCTAAGAGAAAAATGGCGCCTAAAGCGCTTATTAGGGGAATTGAAAAAGAAACAAGGTGTTGAAATTTCAACAACAAATTAAAATTGATGTAAGCGTAGGCTTCTGCAGCCCGAGTCAATATAAACTTGGTTGTCCGGGATAAACAGCGTCTCAGTGGACATTGTACCAAGTTTCGGTAATCTTGCTGTGAACTTCTTAAGGGCAATTTTTTAGAGTTGTACAGACCTCAGTGTACGACAGCGACTTAGGTCTGTAACTCTGACATTGCCCTGAAGAAGGTCACGGCAAGCTGACCGGAATGTTGGTAGCTATGTCTACTGTGACGCGGTTAGTTCCGGCAGACAAGTTTATAAATTACAACTATTTTCCACAGTTCTGCGATGTAGGTCTCATACGGACGTCGCATGGATTGGCGAATACGTTCTACCCGGAATCATCTGTCTCATATGTGAATACTGAACTGACATTCCCCTTCACAGCACAGGTATCAATTCACGTGGCAAGTGGAACCATATTGGTGAAATAGATCAATGTAGGTGATTCTCTCTGTACACATAATTAATTATTATTATTTCAAGAAAATGCTAAAGTAGGAAGAAATCAATGCTTTTATGGAAAGGGAATATAAATGATATGGTGATGTGACCACTAGAGAGAAGAAAGAAATAACTTCAAAGTAACATTCGACATAAGTGAATTCGATGCTAAAATATTTAAAGCAATAAAAAAAGAATTATGCAACATATACACATCAAAATTATCATGAATGAAACATTTGTCAGAAGCTATATTATTGAAAGAAAGCGATAATACGGGTTACGATAGGAAAATAATTCAAAAAAGTTTAATTTTTGTTTACATTAATTTGTATGGTATTTATGAATAACAGTAACTGAAAACGACGATATTAATTGTAATAAAAATTTATTTATAAAGAAAATTCCGTAATTTGAGAACTCGATGGACACTGTAAGCAGCATGATACACAGATCATCGGAGTAAAAGTTTTTGAAATTTCTTATTAGTGGCTTAATATCTCTGAACGCTACGTATCTCTGAACTATCACAATATTTTAAAAATTAATATAGAATTTAATTTTAGTTTTAAAAATTTCATATATTTAAAAAATATGGAAAAAAATATTTTCTTACAAGAGATAATGTTTGTCATCCGATTATTAAATAACCTGTATATTACTTAAAAAGCTGGTAAGGTATATTTAATATCAACATATATTATTGGATCTACGAATAATTTCATTCTCTGATCTATAGTAATTAGCGACGAGTAACAGTGAATCCAACTAAATGGCGCAAACTTAAAACCTAGGCAAAGAAAGAAAGAAAATAATAGTTAACAACAAAACTAAGTAAAAATTAATCAAGACATTTGCCAAAGCCGGCAATAAACCAAAGGGATGGCTTAGGACAATAATAAAAACCAAGGGGGAAATAAAATCGCTTACCATCTCATTCTATAATCACGATGGGACCAAAAATTTAAATTTAAATATAATACATCAGTAGATCATTTATTTCCAACCCAATATATCGTTGAGATATTTCTCTTAGAAGGATTATTTCAAAAATATTTAAAAGTATTTGCTTTCAGAGTTTCATGATTATCTGAATAATTAAGTAAAAACATTAAGAGAATATTTAACATTACCATCCTGTCATCAACAAATTTTATCTTTTAATTGTTCAAGTGCGACAGTGTAATTCATCTTGAGGAAAAAAGAATTCCAAATTAAATGCCAGTTTTTCATATTCAGCATCTGGCAATATATCAGCATGAAATCCTTGACTGTCCACATGGAATATTCAGAAAAGGCTTTGACGTGTCGTAAGGGTTTTTCAGACATAAGGAGTAATATTATACATCACAAATTTTTACTTCAAGGTTTCTTCCTGTATTTGAGAGTAAAAGTCTGCAATAACTCTGCTCAATTTTATGTACATCTAATATCTCATTTCTCCCTCCAATGACTTCATTTAATACGTAGAAACAAGGAGACGAAACTGTTGTTCTTTCTGCCAAATAGACAAATTAAAAGCCAAGGGCTAATTTAAGTGAATATGGGTGAAGTACCTAAGGACATGAAATATTGCAAACTCCATCTCCGTTTCAGAAATTTATAACGTTTCTTTTCTTAATACGGCTCGTGTTTATGAAATAATTCAATCAATTTGTATGGAGACATGTGATAACGTGAATTAAGTAAAATGAGATATTATTTTAATTGTATTCACTAAAATCAACCTAAATTAAGAAATTAAGAATATTTGTCGTTATGAACGTTTGTCAACGTTCCTCCAAACCGTTAAATAGAATTCCCATGAATCCTCAAGTCAAGACTTGTGAATAATCCAACCTTTTGGTTTACAAAAAATAGTAAGTAAAGTGTAGTTTAATGAAATTTCCACGTTTTGATATGGCAACATGGTTATTTGTTTTATAACATTTTTTCGACGGCATAACCGTCATCATCAAAGAATCTACAAGAAATTACGAAAGACATATTGATAAAGTAACAATGTGAATTAAGAATATAAACATTTTTACAGAATAGTTAAAATGAATCTTAAAGAACTTACAAAGGATATACTAATGAAATAATAGAATTAAAATTAAGAAAATAATTTTTTTTTCAGAATAATATTGATGTCCATCTAATGTATGAGGATGAACTAAACAAATATTACGACTTTAAAAATATGTTTTTGAATGTGGAAAAATGTAGTTTTTTATATTAATTTTTGCATAATTTTTACATTTTAAATATATTTCATAAGTTTTCATGTAAATTGGACTTTTTAATTTTCGGTATTTACCTAATATTAAAGCAAATTTTCATATTTCATTTAATAATTAATCAACGTATTCGGGTTAAGGGCGTTGCGATTTTTCTACTTACAAAAATCATGCGAGTTAAACACTGCAATCATCACAGTATTTCCCACTTTATCAACAATTTATTGTTTATTATAAAAACTACCAAGTCTTTCTGAATAAGAACGCGAGATAAAGAGATACACAGTCAACTAATTGTGTAAGTAAGAAGGAAAAAGTAGCCAATTCAAGATCATGTTCTAAATCATACATTTCACCTTTCAAGTGACATATGTGATCTCACCTTCTGAGAGACCGTGAATTATCACTGCTAACGTTTCATGCAAACAGCTTTATTGTATGCATCTCGTTTACCTTGCACTTATGATTTTCCTGAAGTTATAAGTTGTTAACTACTACTTACTTAATGTTATTTGGTAACCTCAATAACAGTTAAAATGATCTGCTCTTTTCTAACTAGCTGTATTTTTTCTCGCGATTTGATTCAATGACCTAGTTTCGGTATCATAATAAATTGATATCGGAATGAGCATTGCTCAAATCTTTCTTCAGTCTTTCAATGGAAGAATATTAAATGTATCATTCCGGATTTTACAATGAGAATGTATAGTGATTTTTGAAGTGATTATTATTATCCCCATTGGGTTTACATTAAATGTAAACTATAACAAAATTATTAAATGAGAAAAAAGATTCTCATTTATTAATGCACATGTAATGATATAGTGGTTTTTGTTTATTAAAACGTTTCTCCGATTATGATCTACGGTAGAAATACAAAAACTCAATTAATAAAAGGTATATTCCTGGTAGACTTCTACGGTTATTTTGGTACATAATTTTAATTAGTCACTCGTGGAGTAATGCGCAGTGGAATGTGTAACAGTTAAGACTTTTTAAGATTTTATTGGATTGGAGGGGATAGCAAAATATTTATTCTAATTTATAGTTACTTTTGAGAGTTGTGGAGCTAAATAATTTGAGAATTGACCATTGATTTAGAATGTTGAATATGTGAAATTTAAAAACTGAAATGAAGTCATGTACGAGAGAAGAAGGGACGATGCAGCATGATGATATTTATATTTCCCCGTTAAAAAGTTAATCGTGCGTGCCCTTGAGAATTATTATGATCTTAATCATGACTGTTCTCAATGACGCGATGAGACGTTTATTTGAAGGTTGCCAAGGAAACAATGAAGGTGAATATATCCAGGTTCATGCGTAACGTAGCTTGGGGTCATGGTCCTTCTAGTTCCAAGCATCTACGGGTGTTTAACTCAGTGCTCTGGACGGATGTGATAAAGGAAACACATTTCTCAGAGGAATTTTCATAGGAAAAAATAAACTGAGCAGAAAAGAAGAAGAAAACACCATGGTGCTCAACTGAATATATTTTTCTCTGCGTAAAAGAAAGTAATTTGGAAGCTGTCTTCCGACTGTAAACACAGTGTACAATACACACTATTTAAAAGCAGTTTCAATATTTCGAATAAGTAGGAATACATTTTAATTTGGTTATAAGCTTACTTATAATTATATTATTAGTGAATAAAAATTTTAAAAATAAAACATTAATTAATGAATAATTTAATACCTTATATGTATTTAGATTTTTCATTATTATAGATTAATAAATACAAAACCAAAATTTCAATCCTTGTTTTGGGATTTCTTCAGGCGCTTACGAATTGTAATGATAAATTTATAACCTAAAGGGTGGAACGTTGAGTACTTATGAATATATTGCAATAAATATTGTGAATAGTCCATATAAAGGTCGGAAAATAAATTAATAACTATAGATAAAATAATGGAAGTAAATACATTTACTAAAGAAAAATCTTTTTTTTTTTTAGTTTACGAATTCTTTAGTAAATAAATTTAAGCAAACCCATATGAAAAATTATCCGTGATAAACAACCATACTGATAATTTTTGCAGAACAATTAAGAATAACCACTTGAACATAAATCAACATTCTGAATACCAATTCAAGTACTAAATCTTGCAAGTCTGTTAGCGAAACCGGTAACGAAACAAAATTATTGTAGAAGGCTTAAGCGAACTAGCAGGAGATACAAAATTCCAATGTCACATGAAAATAATGGTAAAGCAAGATTTCTTTTTTGAACGTCTTGAAAGCGAGTGTTGTTACGACGCTGTGTATTTCCTTCTCTTCTACATCATCTCACTTTATACACTGACTAATTTGAAGGTGAAAACCAGACATTCAAATGAGTGTTTACAACATTGGATCCTAGACTCGACTGACCTTTAAGGTTTTTTTAATACAAATTCAACGGATAACTCAAATTTGTCTTAAACAACACAAAAAATACGGAAATTACCGCCCTTTCAAAAACTAGGCCGTTGAAACTTCAGAAACTTCCATGTTCGGGCTATTTTATTTCCATGTTTGGTTTGACACAAAATTTCCGGTAAAAAGTTACTACCTCCACTTTCCGATAAAAAAAACTATATTCATCTTCTCTGTAAAGTAAAGAAGAAGAATAGAAGGCATGAAGTCATAAAATGCTCAATATTCTCTGACTTCTTTTTTCCGACAGAGATAATAAATGCAGTGCACATATTTCTTGTACACTTCAGTGAGAAAGTTTTCTCTGGATTTTTTTCTGCGATGTATAATACGTAATTATCTAACGAATTTACGAGAATATCCACCATTTTCACAAATTTCGCTTCAATACCAGTTCCGAATCTCAAAGGAGCTTCACTATTGGAGTGAAAATATTGTAATGGCTCAGGTGGTAGAATTCTTGCTCTTCACCAAGTCATCCCGGGTTCAATTCTCGGTGAGGCCAGAAAAAATTTGCAGCTTTTCGCATTAACGTCCCAGTTAATACAGCTGTGGCTACTGAAGAATGCCCCCGTTTTCCTCCATCCACCTCTTCCTAGTATTAATAACTATTACTAACAACTCCTTCTAACCCCTCCACATGGGCCGAGTTGTTGGTAAAACCAGCTAATCGGCCCACCTACTAACAATGACCTACCACCCAACTCGTATCTCCTATCCCTCCATGTGGATAAGCTTCAATAACACGCTACATTTCCCATTTACAAATACAACAAACAAACAAACAAAAATACATTGAAGTTATGTCGGGATACAATTTTCTGTCGCGAACCCCAATAACAGAACACTCAAATTGCGAAACAAATGTTTGCGCAAAATTTCTCGACATATCTAAAATACGGTGCGAACTACGGAAATGAGATTTATCAATCTGTACGCAGAATTTGAAGAAGAATAAACAATTTTATATTCATTATTTCAAAATTACGAATTTTAAGAAAGTGGTTGTGCAGCGCGGTGTGCAAATGGTCAGAATGAGCTGTGCAGAAATGGAATTCTATTTCCAGGGTATTCAAAGTCAATTGTCAAGTTTGGTTTCGATTCATTAATTTTTTTCCTGAGTTATCGTACAAACAAAATTCTTCACTCATTCTACATTAGACATCGCAAAAATTTGAAATCACACTCTCCTGGAGCCAATTTGTCAGGATCTGGAGAAATCTTGACACATTTTTGTCCACCGATTTCTATACTATCCTTATACTTACAGTTTAGTTGGAACACCGAGAAATAAAGCGAACCAATGAAATCCCTTACTCTATATGAAATTAACCTTTTTTTAACGGGTTTCACTGCCAGGTTGAGTTACTCTGTAAACTTCGTCAATGGCAAGTATTTCAATTTTCTTTTCAATTTCTATTGTAGCATCATGAATACTTCACAAAATAAACACTGATTCATCATAAAGAATATAAATACTAAAGTAAAAAATAATTATTAAATTCTATGGCAAAGGTTTGGGAGCATGATATTTCCTAAACCATACGTTTTGCTCATACAATAGAAATAAACATAAATTCCATTTATAACTGAAATTAAGAAAGTCAAATTAACAGTAACAGTAGATTTATTTTTCAAATATATTTTTTATGAGAAGTGTTTATTAAACATAATTAGATGTCTCTAGGGCGTACATAAACGAAAAATTTGGCATTAAAGTAAGAAATCATTTTATCATTCGGTTTATTCAGAAAATAAGAAAGGTTGGATTTTTTTCCAAACTTCGTCAAGTTTAAAATTCACACTAAGCATTATTTTATTGAGTAAAGATGGACATGGCTGTTAATGTACTGGGAATAAACTGAAAATCTTAAAGAAAAAAATAACCTAAAGCCGTTCAGAAATCTTCAATTTAATGAGCATCCCGACAGAAGAGCATTTTATTTCATTTACGGCGAATGTTCCTGATACACAATTCAAGGAAGTGCTCGTGTATTCACGAGTGATACACGTTTGAGCAACATGATTAACTGTAAAACAAAACGATATTACTGAAAATTACTCTAAAAACCTTCTGGTGGACGTAAGATTTGCCATCATAGAAAATGGTTTAGTTTAAGTCACATTCTTCCGGATATGTTAATCTAGTTCTTCGTCCTTAGTTAGAGCAGAGTTCAAAGTAGTAAGAGAAGAAAAATGTCAAAATTATCTACCTAAAAAGTTGACGTCATTTAAGAATACTTCTGTATAATCAGTTCCAAAATAAATAAAATAAATCTCTTCAAACCTACAGTAAAAACGTTTCCTATTACATCACTGGAATGTCAAGAATTAATCAATTTTAAACAAACTTAATATAGGTTTAAAATATCCCATGAAATATTTTATATTGAGGAATATTATTATTATGATAAAGCGAATCCATAAATCAACAAAATCAAACGAACATATTTGAATAAATATTTAATTTGAGTTAATTTTTATTTAAGATAAGTGGATCCTCCAAATTTGTGGTTATTTATGTAGATGGTAATGAAATGTATCTATTCTCTCAAACCAAATATCCCTGATCTCCCTGATCAGTCATTCTTGTCAAGAAAATGTCCTAAGTCTTCGTTTATCTAGAGTATACACACAAGAATGACCCTCAAGTCACAAGCCGAAAGGAAGTGTCAAGCAAATAGACAGGAACCAGACAAAGTGGTACATGGACACAAAAAACAGTGCCTAAAAATCGTAGCACGCTGGGACCTGTCCACGCGACCAAAGATACTTTATCTGTGCTCAAATACCACTTCGCCTCTACTTCCTGTTAGCCACTCGGAAGGACTAAATACATGAATTCCTTCAAATGTTTATCCAATTAATGTAATTGCTACTGATCGTGGCAATGTCCTTCACCCGGATCGACAGTCGAGCAGCATATAAGTAAATCTCACGCCACACGTTGCATTCGAAGGTTATGAAGTTATTAGTGGACTTCGATGCATTTGTTTGAATTAAAGTGATTGTACGATAAAAAAGAAGTAAGTACTGGAGTTTATTTTTCCATTATCGCGAAAATTTACGAAGAATCTTTTAATGCATTTTTTTGCTAACGTGCTGTATAAAACAGTATACTCGTTTGAAAAGAGCTTGTTGGTCTTAAATGAAATTTGTATCATGAAAAACATACACAGATTCACAATGATATAAGACGTCAAGTGACAATATATATTAAGAAAACATATTATGTCCATACCTTAACATCAAAATAACCATTGTATTAGGTATTGGAAGACAGAGGAATGAAACTAAAAAAGAACTTAAGTAATGAATATCGGAGAAATAGCAAGAAATCGATAAAAATGGAATAATGAAAAACGGGAGTAGCCAATATTCTAGCTCCTGAGACTATAAAAAAGATGCTAAATTTGATAAAGAAATTTATAAAATTATATTAGAGGCATTATTTGATGCTCTCTGAAAAGAAATTCGAGTGAGCAAACACATTAAGTATTACAAATTTACAAATTTTCAAAAGGCATTTTTTCAAGCTTAATAAATGTACTATCTATAAACAGCTCGTGTTAATATTTATTTTATGTACGAAACTTACCGACACTAAGAATATATCGTACACAAACAAAACAAATTTAGTACACAAAATTTAATGTTCTTAGATTTTTTAATGAAGATAGTATAATATACAGTAATGATTTGTGCAAATTTTGTATTATAACAACATGCATCAATTGAAGTAAAAATAAAATTTAACTTGTCATATATGTAACTTTATAGAAATGTTATTAGAAATGTAACTGCCAGTGTTAGTAAATAACGGCATAAAGGAAAAAGTGAACACACACAATCTCTTAAATAGTGGTTAACCATAACGTGAGGTAACAGATAATGATGTTAATTGAATGAAGATGGCAGGCGGGACTAGGATTCTACACCGGAGCGTAGATCTGAAAGTTCCTAGTTCGATCTCCAGTACCGTCTCCCATTTTTATTCAATATAACATGAAGAAAGTGAAACCGTAACTGCATTTTAAAAATTTTCTCCCGCGTATAAATTGCAGTATTATGTGTTATCTCCACACACCAAATCATTTTATAACAAAACATTGGGATTTGTATTTTTTACTCTGAAAACCCATGAATACGTTTTATAATTATTTTATTAACTAAGTACAAGAGTATAAAAAACAAAATACCTAATCGCTATTGAATACCAAATATCAATTTGAACCAACAGCGATAAAAATGTTCGATATGATTTACCATTAGCATATTACTACATTTTACACTCTGAATGAGTAAAATGGTTGTTTCGTATTCAACACTTAATACAACTCGTATGCGTGCGTGAGACCTGCGTAACTACTTTTTGTGCAGACACTTTTCGTAGATGGCAAATTAGCATAAAAGGTAGGCAGGAGGATACCTCAAGAGTAACGGGCGACCGGTTTAACAGCAACAACGTGACGTCGCACTCAGTCCCTCGGGCCTTCTCGAACATTCGCGAAGAACGCATATCTACACATAAATGACGTAATTTTTACAACTTATTTTATATTTTCTTTCCTAGAACAACAGGAAATATTTGGTTTAACACTTAGTATTCCGCAAATATTTCCCTCAATTTTAAGCGCATTACTCGTCTAGGAAAGAGTTTTCTTAGAAACATGTAGTAGTACAGTTGTTCTCACTGGTCTCACGGACCCCTTTTCATGAGATAAACCCATTTAAGATACAAAACGAAATCCCAGTTAAATAGAATTTGGTATCTCACAAGTTAAAAAGCAGAGTGTATTTTCTACAAATCCATATGTCTAGATCCTCCAAATTAATATTTGAGGTGTCCATCACGCAGATAAATGGGTAATAATACTTTAAGTAAGAAAAAATAAATAGTTGAATAAGAACATAAGCATCCCCAAGATTTATTAGTTCGAGTGAATTCATTCAGATTCGTTTTACGAATTTTTTTTTCAGTCGCAGATTCGTTGAATGAACGTTTTCTCTGTAAGAGAAATACAGTACGCAGTGAACAGCAGTGTATATTCTAGAATACTAATTAAATGACTACATACCACTACGCACGAGTAATAGTAATGGTCACGATAGTAATAGTTATGACTATTACTATTGTCATAATAAATCTCGAATTGTCAGCGACTTTAATAGTAACGATTTATTTTGGGAATAAAGTGATGACAACGTATTTGTTATTTATTACTACGTAATTACTTCTTAATGAGAAGCAAAGAAAACTCATAAAAATCATTCAGTCACGTAGAGAATGATCCGAGTCTTCTTTCCTCGGATTACGTTGGCCGACAGTTAGAGGAAGAAAATATAAGTAGAAGGAAAATATTTTATAAATAATTGTTCATGCACTATTACATCCTGACCAAACAAAATTAGCTGACTCCTTGGAACCACATTTTAAGAACCGCTGTTCTCAGAAGAGATTCACAGAAACAAATATAGACAAGTCTTCTAAAAAAATAACAGTAACTTATCAATATGCAGGACTTATATTTATATCATTATAACTTAATATTGCAACATTTTAACGCATGGTGACTGCGTAACGATACGTCAAAGGTCGACAATGCATCGTCGGTCATGACAATGTTGACCGTGAAATAGAAGGCACAATGAGTTCTCAGGTTCGCGGCTTCCATCAAAAGAATGAAGAACAAAAAGGGCCGGATCACAAAGGTATTTATCTGAAGTTCAATCAATTTCAAGAAAGAGGAAACATTGATTAGGCACTAGCCACAAGGTATGACTCAACGTGATGTCATGAAATTAATCAACCGCTCTGACATTCATTGTGCTACATTTAGATCTCACTCGCAATATTGATATACACAGGTATTAACTAATTTATTTTTGTACTTAATAAAGTAATATCACTTGTTTCTTTTCAACAATTTTGACATGACGCTTAATCCTTGCATTTTTTCTGTTATTGCCTCGGAAAAACATTCTTTACTTATATTTTCTCTCTTCCAAACACTAGCCTCAAATTTGGCATATTAGTGGGGATACTACAATCGCAGATCAACGCAGAAACTTTTTTATTAACTGAGGTTAGCTGATATTGACAAGTTAGTTAGTTAGTGGAAATCTGAAGTTAGTTGTGACAAAAAGTTTACTATTTGGTTAATTGAAACATCCTTAATTTTTTTCTTCTTTAGTTATTTGTGTACTTGGGTGCTGTATGTAGACAATATATGTGATACCCAGCGTTGCCCGGGATTTTTCTTATACTCAGGAAAAAATTAAATATATCTATCATGTAAGATCAAAATACTTTTGCTTCTAATTTTCAAATCCATAATAATACAAATTTAATTTAAAAAACTTGACTATATACACCACACCATCTCCCGGGAACCGCGCCGGTAGAATTTTCGCTCCCGTGGTATGAAGTGGTTGCACCACATTATGAAAATTCTTGTTAAATCTAAACTATTCGTCGAAATTTTACGATTTAAAGACTTTATCTTTGTTAAATGCACAAAACAAGTAATCCATTAAATTTGATTATTGATATTTTCCTACTCAAATTGAAGTATTTTAACACTTCTATTTTTAATAACGTTTTATTGATAATTTAGGTCAATTACTATACATATATATGTGCTGTTGCGGTCTTTTTTGTGGAACTATTTGAGGCAAACTATGTTACCATTTATAGTTGCCACCTATCTCTAACCGTTTAGGTAGCGTAAGCAAAGATAACTTTCCATTGTCCTGATTTTATCGATATTTATCGTCAAAAACTATATTAAATATTTCTTATCACACATTATAAAAATAAAAGTTAGCCTGTGTTCATTCTGGACATCTAAACTATCTCCTGGACAAATTTCATTACGATATGTTCAGTGGTTTTGACGTTAGTAGCTAACAGACACATACACGTTACGCATTTTTATATTCGTAAGGAAAATGGATTTAAAGACATTGTCAATATTAACAATGAACTTCCGCGCACCCAAAACATAGCAAGTATGGCCCCAAGAAAATTGTGCACAAGTGCAAGTACCCGAAGAAAGTAAAATCAGTTTTTTTTTATTGCCCTTGCAAGAAACAAGAAAAACTCGAAGATATCTTACGACACAACACGCTCGTAATAACAGATATAAAACGCTAACGATGTCTCTACTGCCTCAGTAGAAATCAAGCAAGACTAGACCTCGACTGATACTCTTAACACAGCCGAAGTCCATGGAGAAAGCGAACCAATTATTTTCGACTAAATTTAGAAATAGCGGAGTGAAGGAGGACATCATGGACTTCAGATGTGATAAAGAACACGGATCATTGAAAGGGATGGAACTATCTCATGCAACCTCGTATGATCAAAATTGCTTCAAGTGTTTCAAGTATCCTTCTCAATTGAGCAAGAGACGTTCATTGAAGTACGGTATAAATGAAGTTTGGAATTAGAATGCAAGGGTCAATTCCTTTTGTTTCAGGATATTATAGCATATTTTTTACTAAATAAGGTTTGATATTTCGAGACGATCTGTATATGAGATCGAATGAATTAAAATTTTAGAACAATCGTCGTACTTTATTTACACACATAATTCAATTTTTTCTTTTCCTCTCTCCCCCTCCAAAAAAATGAGATTTTGGTGAGAGGAAGTATCCAAATGTATCACTTCTTCAAATAATACGACAAATGGACAGTACATTCTTATCTAATTACATAATACCTTCATGTTCTCGTTGAATCTTCAATACATCTTAATTATCTCCTGGTAATGTATTTTTTTTCATGAATGATGATATATGAATCAGATTATGTACCTTAGGATGTTCGAGTGCACAAAGAATTGTTCCTTTTTTAGACTCCTGACTGAGTACTGAGAGCACACACAAACGCTTACAGAAATGGCTGATTTCGTAATTGTGAACTATTTCTGTCGAAGTTTTCTTCTTACACCAAGGAGTGGGGTTGATAGCATATTTCGTTCTGAATAAACTTGTAGTAAGTTTTACCCCAAGCCGAGAAAGTGTTAGACTGTTATAGGCG
The DNA here is from genome assembly GCA_002313205.1 of Laupala kohalensis. NCBI lineage: Eukaryota > Metazoa > Arthropoda > Insecta > Orthoptera > Trigonidiidae > Laupala > Laupala kohalensis. Next base: position 2,007,518 of record NNCF01126451.1, read on the forward strand.
GAATGCAGGTAGTATTTGGGTAGAACCTTAAAGTGTTGCACAAGACAAACAATGCCTAGTGGGCGTTAATAAGGAAATTGGGTTATATTTAAGAAACAAAACTGCAACATTTTCAACGAAAGAATGAAGGAGTCCTGTGTTAATTTAAGTTAACTTGAACTTAAATACGTTATGACATAATACGGAAAACAAATCGAATGAAAAGAATCTGCTTGTTATGGTTGCTGGATTCAAACCATGAAAATTCAGCAAAAAATAAACAATTTTTACAGTGGAAATTATTGAACATTGATCACCATTTTAATGTCATTAATGTTTCAAAAATAATTCATAAGAAAAAATATGATTACGAGTTGAATTCAAAGTGGCGAACTCTTTCATCAACCAAATGTAAGCTATGAATATTATTATGAGTAACGTCAGAAACGTTATTGAAAACACCTGATGAACTGAAATTACATATGAATGCGGAGAAATTGCTGCGAGCTTTTATTATATTTTTCGAAAACACTTGTTTTAATTCATTTCTTATTTCAATATTATTGTATTTTTATTTTTTGTGTATTAGGTACTCCAAGATTTGTCATTTATTGCCATTTTAATAGTGCAGCAATTTTTATTCAGCAGTTTATATTTTTGTCACTTGATAAAAATCTGTGTCCGGGTTGAAAAGATGTGATGGTGAGTTTTAAATCTCTAGTGTTTCTACTTGGTATTGAAATAGTCTACTAAAATAATACGACTTTATAAATAATTCTGTTATTACAATAGAAGTAATTAATGACGATTTCACCAAGATATCCACTTCTCACAACAACCTCAATTCTTTTACGAAACTAAATTCTTCTTTGATTTGGATCTCTTAAAATAAATGGGTTATGCGATTTCTTTTGGATTAGAATATATACTTGTGCATTATTTAAATTATTTTCACAGTGGAAGATATTTTTATGTGATTGAGAGAAAAATTCTTGGGATTGTATACACAAAGTATGTTACAAATTACAAAATTATGTTCAATACTCTGAACTTCGAGTCCCTTAATATATCTATCACAAAATTTTCGAAGGAAAATACACAGATTACAGAGGAATGTTTCAATGAGTAATATCTTAAAAAGATAGTTATCGCTTAATAATAAAATTTTAAAAAACGTATGAAATAAATTCATTCGTATGGTTGGTTCCCCCTTGTATGAAGAGTTATTAAAACTGGAAAGAATTGTTTGAATTTACAGAATATCATAGCTATTGGTATTCATTAATTTACGAGAAAATTATGAAAGACACTTGTTTCCATAGGTCTTAGGGTATCGCCAAAGACCTTAAAGGAAGTAAGGCCGTCGATTAAACAATATCTATAATACTTGTCATTAGTAGCACTTGGTGCGCTTCTCGAGTCACAACGAAAACCGTTGTCTCGAGTCACAACCATTGTCCGCAACCACTGTCACACATCATCTGAAACTAAAATGTTCCTAGTTTTACTACTTTCCAATATATAAAGATAGTTAATAGTTATTACTGTGTTAAAGCTGATTGACATCAATCAGATCAAATGCACTTCCACAACGCATTCTACTATCGTCGTCAAACTGGAGAGACAAAATTTACATTTTTAAATTGTAAAGACATTTCTTTACTTAATTACCAAATTAAATAAGAATGTAGATGATCTGCTTGCTTGCATATTGCATGAATTATATCGTACTAAAATATTTATCATTAGAAATATAATATAAACTTAACAGCTTGGCTAACAAAATCCGAACCCTAACCGACGATATATAAATATAGAGGACGGTTTATATGGCAATGGTAGTTGAAGAATTTCCATAATAAACGTTTCGAATAGAGTAACTCGAAGAAGACGAAATTATTGAGGACCATACCAAAAATAACTTCGTAGAAGTTTGGTTTGTCACTCTACATGAGAAAGTATGTGCAATGGTTTTGCACCACTAGCTTTTTTCGTTATCGTTTTCTCAGTTCAGAAATTACTTCACAACTATTCCGGGTTTTCACTATTATAATATGACAGCACGTATAAAATTATTACTAATTGGAATAAAAATAGAAAACATGCATTAAAATATTTTGCGTACCATATTATTATTAAAAATACCATGGCGCGATAAATGTGGCAAGGAATTAAAGTAATTGTTATAATTGCACTTTTGGGGTTCACTACAATGTTAAAATTAGAATCTTCACAGGAATACAAAAAAAATCATAGAGCAGTTTAAACTCGTGAAGCTTATTTTACTAAGACCAACAAATACAATAACACATAGAAGTAATTGCGCGGTAGGAAAATTATAGCAATGGATTTGAAGAGATTAAATTTAGTGACATATTCTTCATCATTAGGCTGACAAATATTATAAAAGAAATTATTTTTAATTAATGAGTGCGTGATAAATGAAAAATTTCAACCTTCCCCAAAATTCAAATGACTTTATGAAGTGAATCCATTCCTACCGAACGAATTTGTCACGTACGTTACATACTGATAAAATAAAGACGGATGAAAATGTCCACACAAGGACTTTATTCTTGCGATACATTTCTTGCGTAAGTTACATACTGATAAAATAAAGACGGATGAAAAGGTCCACACAAGGACTTTATTCTTGCGATACATTTTTGGGCGATGAAACATCAATGAATTGTAATAGATTATAGTGTTTCGCGCCAGACTTGAAAGAATGGAATATTATTAGGGAACACCCAATGAAATGTGGGACAAGTGAAATAAATTTTGAACCGGAATTTTTTCACTGAACTGAACACTCCACTAAACTGCACACTCTACTAATCTAATTTACCAAATAAGTGAATTGTATCAAGTAATCGGAACTAAACGAAATTTATGGATTTGATATATATANGCAAAGGACGTCAATTCCTCTTTCTTCATAATTAAAAATCTATCAGTTTCCTTTACTGTCCATTTACACTTGTGCCGGTCGTTGTCTCTTCTATGACACTTTGTTCTCCTTGAACACTCGAGTCTGTTAACATTTCGGAGATGTTACTGAAGAGCTAATGCTATCTGACGAGTAGCGCAACGCTAGTGACACCCAACAGAATTTGGAATAGCAAACTAGAAAACTGGGAACTTTTTGCAAACTACATAGCAGAAATATTGGAGACTAAGCGAATTGAACAGATTGACTAACGTGAATTAAGGACAAATGATAGCCAGCAAAGCATTTACACTTTTCCCCTCCGAATAAAAAAACACTATTTGGATGGAAGGTTCGTATGCAGTTCGTGACCTGTTTAACTATGAACTACTCCATCATTCGGTTACTTTGTTTACTTTGATTATACTCGAATAAATGTTAAAAATCGTCGATAATTGGATTACAGCTATTTTCCTTGTCTATCTACTTCAAAATAGGGGAACCCGAGGCGGATTCCGCATTAGATAAGACTGGATGAGATTCTCACCGCCCACAGAGAAATGCCGGTCCGAGACTCAATCTCGAACCACATTAAAAGGTTCTTAATCCGTCTTCCCGTATTGGTGATGTATCCCATGTACAAGAGATAGGCAGGATTCCGTCACACTCAACAGTCCCCATAATTATGAAAAAACAGCGATTGCATCCGTGATTCCACGTGGTGGCATTGGACACCGAAAGCAGGTCCCCGTAGAGGTCAGCCTCCAGTTGGAGAAGACGACTGGTCCAACGCTGCTAGTGGTGAGGTCTGAGACCTTCAAGCGAGGCATCATCCGGATAAACACATTCGTATGCTAACTACGAAAGAACACATCGCAACACAAGTGAAGGAACATCAGAGTTATTTATCCATCTTTGATTGAAGTGAACGAAAGAACCTCTATCATCTGGCACGCTAATCAACAGAAGCGTGTCGGATAAGGAATTTTCTGAACTATGGAGGATTCCTCAGAAAGCGGGACTCACAATGAATAATCGAGAGTCAATACATTATTATTATATTATTATTATTATTGTATACATGTATCATTTATATTAAAAGTATAAAAAACTTAATATTACAGACTATTTTAAAAACGGAGATAACTGTCACGAATTAGAACATCAAGGACAAGACATGAAAATTAATTGAAAACAATTTTTTACTCACTATCTTTGTCAAGGACGCAGCATGACAGAATATTTCGGATTATAGAATTCCCGACTAAAGAATTTTTACTGCATAGCGTTGAAAATTACCTACATCTATTGTATCTAGAAGATGACCGGAAGTAAAAATGAAAATTTCAAATGTCATGTTCTTATTATTAGTTCCATTAAACTGTGTGTGTGTTTTTCTCGAAATTGATATTAAGACGAGGTACTCTACCGAGAAATATAAGCCGGAAAATAAAATTATACTTTTTATTAGTGCTTATTAAATGAAGAGTATACTTATAATACATTTTAACCCACAAAAACCTTCCGTACGCAGCTTATTAAAAATAATTCAACTAGAAATCAATTTCTGCAGAATATTATCTATAGATTTTACCAATCACGAATGGTTTAAATAGTGAAAAATAAATATTTCAACACAATAAATGAGATAGAATTGATTCAATATTTATCGAAAATGAACGGGTACATGAATTGACCTGAAAAATGGATCTCAAATCAGAGGTCGAGAGATGTCAAAAGAGATGGACCAGGAAACGGGCAAAACATACTTTCCAGCATATTGTGAAATTGATTCCTGAGATTCTTCAGGAGCAGGAAAGGACTCAAATCTGATTCGAGCTAAAAGCATAACTACGAAATCAATTACAACGCCAGAATCCGACAAGAGATAAATAATCCCAAACAACATGAGCTTAGATAGGAAATCCCGTAAAGTAAAGAAAGAATGAACGCGAATGTTTACATCATTGTTAGTGGAAAAAAATTAGTGGCTTCTTTTTTCGTAAATACGATATAATACTTCCGATCCGACTTCCGATTAAGATATATTTGATCATTTTCTTGCTCACTGTACATTTCAATATTTGAAATTGTGATGCCTCTTATGGGCCAACTGCAGGTCAAGGTTAAAAAATAGATAATCAATGTTGCAACCTTTATAATAGACATGTATGTTCCCACAGAATCACGCACATGGCATTTCGACTTGTGTTATGTCACCATCAGGTGTAAATAATTAAATAATAAAATACAACCTAACAATTGTAAAACCATTTTTTGACAACTGAAGCATGGTTCACCTCAAAATATTTCGAAAAGTTTCTTTCAATGTAGTTAATTCTTGTGGTTATAATTTTATTCGGTTTTACATTTACGATTATACAAACATGTTTAACCATTATTAACACCTGATGATGACATAAAAACACAATTCGAAACGATGTATTCGTTAATCTGACGGAATAAAGTCTACAATAAGAATCGTAATGTGTACGATTAATTAAATTCAGGACCTTTGCAGCGATATTTTGTGTAACTTAAAAAGACAAATTAAAATTTGATAATGAATGCACTTTAGCACAACCGACCACACGCGCCAGATTGGCAGATGATGACGTCATTGCAAAATGATCATTTTTTAAATATTTTAACTGCGAAGATTATATTATTGATATTATATAATTTGCAGAATAGAATGGAGTGAATTTTAGCTTCTTGGATTGTTTGCTTGCTACCAACACAACAACAAAATATGACGAGGCTGTGATTAAAGTATCCTCTCACAGAATAAACAAAATAAGTTTCACAATATTCTTGAAGTTACCTTCACATCACTTCCTACGCGTATTTTATCTGGGAGTAGAAAAAATACTTAGTAAAACATTCTTAAGTCGAAGATTTCGATATATTAAAATTATATACGCATAAAAGTTTTTGTTTAATATTACTTGAAATTTTTGGATTTATCTTAAGGTGTTTTATTTGTTATAGAAAACATATTTGGCAGTCAAGAAAAACAATTTAATTGAACATACTGTCAGTTAAATAGGTAAAAAAAATGTTTAAAATTTCCGTAAGATCTCTATGTACTCAGTTTTGTTACATTAATATCATAATTTATATTATTTAAAACCACTGAGCATCGTTTCATGCTACTCTGCAAGTACGTGCTTGGAAATCGTCTGAGATATCCAAGAAAATTATTGTCAGAATTATTCAATGATGAAATTGTTAAAACTGTATGTATAAATAAAACATACAGAAATCTCTAGATCTCATATGAGGATGATACCATCTATAAGATTACCTCGTGGGGAAAGTTGGTCTCGCGAACTGAACGCCAATTGTAGACTGGGGCGGCGCAGTTGGTAGCGCATTAGTGCGCTAATTTGAGAGTCCCGAGTTCGAATCTTCGTCCCGTATCCCATTTTGATTTAACATGGTGTAGTATAAATAAAAGACAATAATGTGTTATGCTGAATCATTCCTGATTTACATTATGTGCATTAAGTTCGAATATAGTGAATTTAACTTCCTCGAAACCAGGTAGGATTGTTGCTAGGAATTTCCTCACCTACTTCAAACAAATGCAGTTCGATACTTTGTATTTCCAACAACTCCACGTCTCTTCTTCCCAAATCCTTTACACAAACCACGTAGTTCGGTAGAAAAGCAGACAAATAGCCTGTACCTCGCCAAATCATAAAAGAAAGCATGAAATAAAAGTAATCTTCTTTTTTTGAAAAGTGTTTTTGGCGCTGAATTGGGAGAGAAGAACTATGATATTGAGAAATATGAAACCCTTGACTACTGCACCCCCTCTCTAACATGAAAGTCTACCGCAGTTGTAAATGCGCTTGCAATATAATATTGATACAGTAAATTCATAGCTTATTAAAAATTAGAAAACCTACAACAAGCTACATCTTGGCCAACAAAGGATTTCTTTTAAAAAATGCATTCACAATGAAATTAAACAATGATAAAAACGAGGGGCACCAAAAATATTATTCAAGCACGCATATAAAATGGGAAAGCTTATATAAACGAAAGATATGCCAAGGAATACTTCATTTGCAAAATGTAACGAGTATTAGTTCTAAAAGAGAGGTCAATTTTTAAAATAGAAAATACCAAGAACAAAATGAAATGAACTACGTAATGTAATAGAGAAAATGTTGAGTAATAAACGCACAGAAAACATTTCATATCAAAAAATTATTTTTCAAACAATATTACTAACTTACGAAACACGAAAGAAATTTTGAATAAATTTTTATCCTTCCTCCTTCCGTGCAAGTGAAAACTTGTTTGATGCTACCTGTAAAAGCATACCAAAGAGAAATTGCGAGAATTCTTCGGAACTAATGTGAATGTCAGCGCTTGTCTGGAGGTAATGACCATTACCTTGTCGGGTTACCGCCATTTTCAACGTATGTTGGCAGCCAGTTTCCAATCTAGCAATTAACACTTCAGAAATATAAACTGACTAACCGATTACCCGGCGTTTCCCCGGAATTTTCGTTGACTAATTTTCTTTCACTCAGGAAAAAAATATCTTTCTATATTGGGAGATCAAAATAGTTTTATTTATTGGTTTGTAAGAAGATGTACAGCATCCTAATTTGTCAAATTCATGATAATACAAATTTAATACAAAACTTGACTGTTTACATTATTTCGCGGGAACCTCCCCGGTCGAATTTTCGCTTCCGAGGCATAATGCGACTGCATCATTTCATTCTAATTCTTGTAAAATCTAAATTATTCGTCGAAATTTTACTATTTAAAGAAGTTTCCTATTTTTTGCTAAATGCACAAAATAAATAATTCTTTAAATTTGATGATGATGTTTTCCTTCTAAATTTACTCTCTTAAATTGAAGTATTTTAACACTAGCAATTTTAAAAACGTTTTATCTATAATTTAGATTAATTTTCGTAGATAGAGATATACTGTCGCGGACTTTTTTTGTAGAACTCTTTTAAGTTAAGCAATAGTCCCATTCACACTTGTCACCTATCTCTAAATGTTTAGGCAGCGTAACTCTCTTTTTCCCCGATTTTATCGTTATTCATTGTCAAAAACTATTTCTATCTTTCTATCGTACATTCAAAAAATAAAAGTTAACCTACGTTCATCCTGAACATTTAAACTATGTCCTTGCCAAATTTCTTCTCGATCAATTTTTACGATAATATGAACGTTTAATTTGATTCAGGTTGTCTTTTACCTCTTTTCCAATATATGCCGGGTATCTGCCGTGAAATATCTATTTAAGTTTGGGAGATATGATGGATTCTAAATTGTGAAAAAACTCAATATATCAATAAAATTTCCGAATGGTTTTTAAAATATCATCAATTAGGGGGAATAAAAATTTGAAAATATTTTCTAAATTTCTTTCGGAATATAAAAATTTCATAGCAAATTACTCTTGCAAAGTATGCACCTTTAAACTGTGGTATTCATGCTCACTCATTAAAGATAAAAAAATCATTGAATATTAGTAATTTCATTTGTGTACGATAGCTACTCAATAGTAAAGATTCAGTGTAATTTGTATTCACAAGAGTGCTGAAGTGGAATTCAAGAAAGACACTTTGATATTAGTGTACCTCTATTTGACTGAGATGTTAATTAATCTTGAGAGGTTAAAAACGGCTTTTTAAACTGCTGATAGAAATAATATTTTTCAATTTATTGTGATATAATGAGACAGTATAAGAGCCAGTTTGTAATCGCAACAGGAAGTACGGAGTAGTGGAGTTCAAGGTTACGAGCATGGTGAGAAAGCGGGATTGGAGCTACACCGCGTTTCCGAATTACGGAAGAACTTTTAAAATTAGACTTTCAAGCTAAAGAAAAAAGTATTATTTTAGGATTATAAAAAAATGTTGGCGAATGTTGCAAAGTAAAATAACTGAAATAATAAAAAATGTCAACAAATTTTATTTCGAGATTTCTAGAATCATTTAACATTAGTTTTCAGAAGTCATAGATTGGAAACTAATCGTATTATTTTCTCATAATAGAAAATATCCCGAAATATGTTTTTAAAATAATTTCCCTCCTGAAAACGTATTTCAAGATTTTGGGCTTAAATTTAGTCACAAAATTAATTTTCCGGGATTTTAAAATTCTAATTGAAATATAACATCAGATGCGATTTGAATGCTCTTTCAACCTCTGAGGGAATACTGGAGAAATCTGTAGAAAACCATGCTAGAATTCATAGAGAGCCTAAGATTTACTAATCAACAATGGAGACTCAATTTGATATCGGAAGATAATCCTTTTCCATTATAACCTGAATTAAAAATTATATGTATTTCAACTTCACACGGTGTACGCATAAAAATCAAGTTTGAATTTATTTGGCATTCGGGAATTTGGCATTCATGTGGAATCATTTTAAGGTATATTACAAACAAATATTGAATATAAATTATGATTCTCATTTTTTAAAATAAAATTTTATCGAGAATTGGAATACGAATAATTACCCCGCCAAAGAGACAAATAGCACCCAAAATATCTTTTCTTTCGAAATAATAGAAAATTAAAAGTTTATACAAATTACAAATTTAGAATCTTCATGTATTAAATTTGTTTGTTATTAAATGGAATAACTTTGCAAATGACCCCACACATTTTTTCAGAAAAAAGATGTAAACTTGAGTAAACAAAATTTTATGCTTAAGAAATGATCATAATAGAATCATAAAATTGAAGAAAGTCACGCTTATCTAAAGAAAAACGAAGACTGACCCAGAACAATTTTGAATAAATGAAAATAAATGAAATCCACGCAGAGATTTCTTTCGCCGAAATGACCCTGAGATTCTATGAGGGCACTGTTCACATCCTCACGAGCGAATAATCACATCGGACCCAGATCTCAGAAGCGAATGCAGGAAACGAAAATTTTAATCCGAAAATATATCAAACAATATTTGGCAGGAGTGAATGCTATGCAATATAAGAACACGTTTGAATACTGGCATCTTGCGTTTACGAAAGAACTTCGTTGTGCTCCAGCATCACACATTTGGAATAAGCAGTGCAGAGTTTTCTTCACTCGCTAGATTTTGATTGCAGCAATTTTCTCGAGTAATATTTTGTAATAAACCGATATACAAGAAAACGGTTTCTACAAACTCAAAACACGGAAATGTCAAGCTTATTTAGACGACGATGGTTAATGTTCATCGTATGATACTTAGAATATAGCAATTAAAATGTAATGGAAATATAATATTAACATTTATTATCACACTAGAACAATCATCGTATTTTATACTCTCGAAGAAAATGTAAAATTCCACCCCTGTTTATGGACTTAATGTGAAGAAAAGGCGTTAAGTCAAATTCATGACAAGTCTTTAGAAGAAAGGAACTAAACAAACATAAGAATAATTTGATAATGTGATTTTTTTTCTTATTGAGAAGTTGAAATACTAAAAATATTAGAAATCTAAGTCTTCCAAATTGGAGGTTCGTATCGTTCCGATCCCAACAGACACCTCGAAATCACTAAATCAGCTTCTGGCCAAAGAATAGCACACTCACAAATATTTCCCTAAATCCATTTTCACAGAATCAGTGGACATGAGAACTTACGTGATAGTGTCTAAGCGTCGAAGAGTGACCAAGTGTTGGAGTCACTGCGCCGTTGGGTCACTTGAGGAGGAGCACTTGATAGTGGAACACGTGGAGGTGGACAGAAGAAGACTGTGACATGAAGCGGTTCCGCGCGCGGGGATACCTCCTCTGTCGCAGAACGTCAGTGGTGGTGACGGTGGAGGTGGTCGGCGCCCGCCCGCCCGCCCGCCCAGCCGGCCTACCTGTCTCTTTCAACGCCGCCTGGACGACCTCCGCGTTACCGCCATCGTCCTCCACGACATCGCCAACCACATGGACGCGGCGGTTCGCGGTTCACTCTGTTGCTACTGCTCCTTCCTTTACCCCCACCCCTTTCCTTCCTTCCTCCGTCACTTCCGCAGTATGAGTTCCCCCTTCTGACACGCGTTGATGTCTCCGAAGAATCCGAGACGTACTTCTTCCGGAAATTGCGAGATCATCCAAATTAACCTCTAGTAGTGGTACGTAAAATGCCCAATGAATTCTAAAAATTGAACACTTCACAACGTACGAGCAAATTTTAATATTATGTTCTAACATTTGTGTGAAGGACAACTTCACTCCTGCCACCTGACAAGTGGTCTGTCCTACTCTTTCCTAGTTCCCCTTTCCCGAATCGAGTACCTCTCATGCAAATATGCAAGATATTCGATTCCGATTCTTGTATCGCAGAATACTTGTATTGTACACATCATTAAAAGAATATAATTAAGTGAGAAATGTAATCGTTAACAGTAAAACTCAAATTACGAGATATGACTGACAAATCAAACTGAATATGCTAGTTGTTCAGATGTGTGTTTTTTTGGTAACATTAACACATTTGAGTCATTTTTGAACTCACTCTTTGTGCAAAGGTGACATAAGCATATGTGTACAAAGACGCCTCATATCGATTATTCTGGCGGCGCTTCCCGCCAGAAATTATGCAACCGTCACGACGTCCTGCTACCAGATTGGAGCGTCAACTCACGCTACAGCACGAGCCTATGCACAGCCAGCCAGATCATGTGCTGGCACCGCTCGCGAGAGCGATAAGACACTCTCTCCCGCTGCTCGCCAGAGAAGGCTGACACTCTCGCCTGCTGCATTCGAGAGAAGTCGGACAAGTCTCTGGCCCACTGCTATCCAGAGAAGTCTGGCGTCCACTCGCCCGCTGCATTCGCCAGACGTCAGACGAGCACTCTCTCTCGAGTGGTAGAGGAGAGTGCTCACCTGAGAGCACTCGCTCTCAGGTGCTACAGCAGTCACCACTCGCTCTCTGGACTCGCTGCAGCACACTCACCCTCTGGACGGACTTGCAGCATGCCACTCATAGCCAGGTACTTTACCGGAGCAATCACATCATCGGAGGGGTACATTCATCTTGCCAGGCTCCCTCTCTGGTCACAACCAGAGCGGTACATTCGTCTCGCTAGGTTCCCTCTCTGGTCACACATCACGCCAGCAATGCATCATTTGCCTCGCCAGTAGGCACTCTCGCTCGAAGTCACCTCACCCGAGCAGTCGGCAGACGGACAGTCACAGTGAAAGTCCGCACGCCACTCGTCAGCAGTCAGCACTAGACATTTCTATTACCTCATTAGGTCTTGTTCTATTTATAGCATGTTTCATCAAATCATTTGCTGGCAATCACTACTCGTCTGACACCTTCATCCTTTCATCATTCATTACTGTCATAACAGTTGGTCTTTCGAGCCCAATGTACAGATAAAGCAAGCAAATTACTTGCATATCCTTCCATGTATTTGTTCTACGCGACAAAAATTTGATAATACATTTTCGATCCTCTGAGCCGAATATCAATGTGCAGCTATTTTTTCTACGGGACAAATTGTTTGCCCACTAGTAATTTCTGTAATCGAGGTTTATTCTAACTAATTAATGATTTTTGTCTCTTTTTTATTTTTCTTGCACTGAGAAATATAATAGTTCTTATATGAACATTATAGACCCATATGTACGTAGTGTATACAGACGAAAATATGGATTGGTATTAACCATTTAAAATTGGAAAGAGTCTATATTGCTCCCAGATGAAGAACAGGAGGTTATCTTAATGCAAATAGTATAATAATTGAGTAAGTTGTTTTTTGGAATTCCAATGGATGTATGCGAATCGCCACATCTTATTCTTCAAACAGCGATAACAACACAGTGTGTGGGAACGAGCTTTATTTATACGATTATTAAAGTACGACATGGCTTGTAACTGTCTCTTATACNGAGTCACAGGAGAGTACATAAGCAATTGGAAAGTTAAAATGTGAAGTCCATGGAAATTACAGAAGATGTAAAAAATCGAGGTATCATTATTTCATGAATTGTGTCCACATGAGATGATTTTCGGTTGTCGCCTATGTGTGTGAAAGATTAAGTTTTCTTGCAACTCAAGAATAAATTCGTGATCCAGATCAAGGCTCCGAAATTCATATACTTCCGTGAATCGTGCCAAATTTTTCAGAAATTTCTTTCGTCATTTACTTCCGAATTCTGAAATACGCTTCTTAAGATCTAATGTAATCAGCAAATATATTATCTACTTGATCTGAATATAACACATTGAGCACTCTTCTTATATTTTTTCCCTTCAAGATTTCTTATAACACAAAACAAAACTGAGAATTTCAGTTTATGGCACCATTTTAGAGTGTTTGATACTCTCAAACGATCAAGAAAATTGTCTCATCGTGACACCATTGACTCAAAGTTATGCACAATCATGTTCACAATCAAGTTCTTATTATACACAGCTATCTTTACAATAATCATTACATTTTATGTTGGTACTGAGGAGTACGCAACCCTTTCAAGGTGCAGAGTGATTAGAATTGTTTTTGCGTGGGAGTGTCCTAAACTACGTAAACAATAATAGGCAATAGTTTCGGAAAGAACAAGCTCAATACTCACAACACGTAATTTAATCACAAGATCTCAGTTAATACTATATATGAAAATAATTCTTTACAAAAATAAAGTATCTCAAGGTTTACTGTAATCGTTAGTCAATCTATATTATTTACTTTGAGTAATAGCTGAGAATCAAAATTTCTCCAGCAATCGGTGGTTTGACTCACTCCCGCTCGGAAAAACATTTATTTATTTATTTTATGTCATTGGGTTATGATGTTCTGGCCATGGGGTCTGCTCTTCCACCTAACTTGGACTTGGGAAGAAGAGATGTTGGGTTGCCGGGGAACTTATGGCACCGAACCGACATTTGTATGGAGTATGTGAGGGAAACCCCAGCTGAAAACCTCACCTAGTTTGGCCAGGAAGGGATTGAATACCACGCTCTATCACTCAGAGAGACCGTGGAAGCGAAAACGCTACCACTAGACCATCATTGTCGGTGGTAAATAGGCTAACGCACTTATCTTTATTGTTGCATCTTAATATTACAAAAATCTCCGATAAATGTGAGTTGCTCCCTTATGTTTGCTGACAGCGGTAGCAATATTTTTCTCTCCAGAAGTCTACAGAATTGAAGAGCTCGGGTCCGATTCCACGGGCGAAGAACAAAGTGAAATTTTAGCCGAGTTTTTTTCTTTCCTACTCCAGACCAATGTCGGTTCGGAACCATAAACCCTGGCAATTTAAAACCTCCCTCCCTTCACTAAAATGTTCACGTATTTAAAAGGAAGAGCAAGCTTGATAATGTAAACAACCCAGTTTTTTAAAAACCCATGAAACTAATACAAGAGTATAGCTCTCGAAATTCAAGTCTCATTTCTTAAAAGTCCTTTTTATGATTTAAAGGAAAATATTAACTGTCATTAGCTCTAGATGAAATAACACTTAGTGTATTTTGTCATTCATTTAATTTTTCCCTCCAATCGTATTTCCTAGGCATCGACTACAGTATAATTCACAATCCATTCGTCTATATATATATATATATATATATATATATATATATATATAGTGTGTGTGTGTATGCAGACTATGGATTTTATCTTTTTTTTTCGTAATATAGTGTGGAAGTATAAAAAAAATTGTGATTGGAGTCAAGAGGTATATGATGGAACTTTTGTTTTTGAGTGCATTAAATAATCGAAAATGATATTGCAAAACCGTTGTTATAAATGATTATGTATTAAATGTCTTACATTTTGGATATGGAAACCTCCAGCTTAGAGGAGAACCTCAATCTGAACACATCCCCAGGTCTGAACAAGTCCGGAAATCGAACTCGCATTCAAATCAAATGTTTTATGGGGAAAAGATGTGTTTTTGCTATTCAATTGGTATTGGATCCGTGTAACTTAGTAACGTAAAATAGTTCCAAGACAACTGTTTATCAAAAATTCACACTGACAAAGCCGTGCATAATGTAACATGGGAACACATAATTTTCATTTCCTTTTGCACTCGATAGAACAGATGTATTTTACGGAATGCTTTTGCAGATCGGAAATATGTATTTTAAGCAAACTTGCTAGGAATCAGTGTTCACATTTCCTTAAAATATGGTATTTGTTAGAAATTTCAAAATAATTTGATGTTTTCTTTTAGTTAATTGATGTGACGTGCAAGTCATGAGAAGTATATTTTGCTTATCAAAATGAATTTTTGTAATAATTACACGTAAAATCTTTCTATTACTAGTTTTAAGTGTCATATAAGATAGACATTTTATACATATATAAGTGTCCCATACTCAGAGGTCGTTCATTAAAACTAATTTTGCGAAAACCGGAAGAATTATTCGCTGCATCGGACCTAGAATCTGCATGATGTTTGAAATCGAGAAAGACAACCGACATGCATGGATTCTAAATTAAATAATTAATACAGCATTGGACAGGACTGTTGCTGCATACAAACAACGCGTTTCTTTCAGAAGGATGTTTTAATTCTCCAAAGACCGGGATGTAACGTTCATATTAATGGCTTCTCGGCACTGGTTTTTACAGAAGCGTTGAACAGTGAGTGCAAAATCGGAAAGCAACCCCAAAAGACTCTCTAAACGTAGTATATTTCTTTGCAAGAACTGCGTTGAACACTAAGAAATATTAAGAAAGCGTTCAATACAGCTCCTTGGGACTTGCGAGCTAAAGAAATCCAACAGTATATCCAAGATTATAGGTCGAAGTGAGATATTTGAGGGACTGAAATTGTCCTCGAGAACAATAAGTATATTGAGGGATGCGCAAAATAAATTATTGGAGAGATGACACACGAAATGGAATTCTAATAAAGGCCGATGGAAAGTAAATTGATTCCAGATTTGGGTCCTTGGCTTTTAAGATAACATGGAGAGATGGTGTATTATCTAATTCTGTTTTCAACAATATATAGCATTTTCAAGGTTATATAGAATGGGGAAAGTAAACTCAGAAACACGTTTTATTTGCAGCTAGGAATGATACAATGCAAGTCATGTATGTTTCATTGCCCTAAATTGAGAGTAGAAAGATTCAGACTCAACAAGCATTCAGAAGAAAATTGGTAAAATATCTAAATATATTGAAAAAATCGCTATAGAATTTCTGTAAAAGAAAGAAATCCATAGAAATTAACATTTAACACTATTATGAGAATATGCAGCTCCTGAATTCGCAATGTTTTCGTCAAAAGGTAAATGGCAGAGTCTTGGAGTAATTGCAGAATGCAATAAAGACAACACCATAATGAAATACGTGAGTATTGAACGTAATTGTTAGTGATAAAAGAAATAATATAGAAATCGAAGTATTGTAGAAGTCTTAAACATAAACAAAATATTGTCTGCGGTCGAAGTATTATGGAAATAGTTGAGAGGTAATGTCACCTATTCGGACAACGTGCTTCTCCTACGACCAAATAGAATGAAAACGTACGTTAAGAGATTATATATTTTTTCGAAATCAGCAGAAGTCTCAAATGTGGAAAATTATTGAATCTTCGAGTTTTTATCTTCCACCAAAAATTAAGAAAAAAAAAGATCCCTCGATGCCAAAACACTTGAGACGAGTGCCCACGCGACCCTCAGATCTTAGTCCGGTAGTAAGATGAGATATCCAGAGTAATTTTCGGAAACAGAGTCAATGTCACGCAATAGACTTGGAAGCAAGAAACCGTCCTTGCTAAGCCAGCGTCTCGACGGCCTTTCCAAACTGCTGACCGCACACTGAACGTACTTGACTCCAGGAGACAGTCCGTTCAAAACATGAGGTCCAGTGAGAGTGAAAGTGGATGTAACTACGACGTGAGTCATTCGACAATGTAGGCGCTGCGGGTTAGTGGCGTCAATGGGGATACTTTTAATCCAGCACACATTCGGGATTGTACGGAAGTAATATGATATTTATTTTTAAAGTACACTTCCATAACAGCGTCCGTTGAACAGTTTCCGTTACCATTGAACAGTTTCCGCATACTTCCTAAAACACAAGGTAGCATGCGTTAACATGTGACTGTTTTGGAATGTCCTGATTTTTTAATGAAAGAATAAACTATAGTCTATCAACACTTCTAATGCACCATCATTCATGACTTAATATGATAATGACTATTTTTCATAAAAACAAAATAGATGACAATATTGAAAGTTACATATATTATTACGTGCTTGACAAACGCCTGGCACAAACACTGTCGATATTGTACGGACAGAATATGATTCTTGTTTTAAAATACTCTTCCATGTCAGCATTAGGTATCGCGTTAAGATTTCCACACGAATACTTCAGCAACTCTTCGATTTAGTTCAATTCAATCAGAAAGCCACACAGCGGTTATATTATCTCATAAAAATTAATTATTTGGAATTTCCCAGGGAAAAAATGTTTGATATTTGTTTGCATCATCATTTGGAATATTTATTTACTCGATAACTTAAGACACTAGTAATTTATAATTTTACACATTTCGGAATTATCGAGATGATACTTTTTAATCAACTGTGAGAAGGATTATGTTTCCAGCTGAATTTTGTGAGTTCTTCATAATTCTCTAATTTTTAATGAATCAGCTGGATTTGAAAGTTGAAAATAACAAATGATACATTTACAGCCAAGGATATATTAGATTTGTATACAAAGGATATATGTAAATTGAAAGAATATTCATATTCATAGACTTTTTAAAACTAAAAAGTATTCATCAGTTGCAAATGTGTAAAATTTATTATATTTACCAAAAATAATTCCAGTTTATGATTTTTTTTCTAAAAGAAAATTTAAGGAATCGAACTATTTGAAAATTTCCTCTTTTTTATTTTTAATACATTTTTATTTTTGGAAGATTGTTCCTAAAATATTAAGAGAAAGAAATATTAATAGAAAATCTAATAATAACATTTCAGTACTAATAATAGTAATAATCATATTATGATGGCTCGACAATCAATAAGTTAATACTTTCTAACTCATGTTGGTCTCTAAATTGCCACAAACGATATGCTGATGCCGTTCCACATTTTTTCTCCAGACAACTTCTCACTCAATAAGAATGCAACTGTTTCTCTAAACGTGGTTCATTGTCCTTAAATTGTTTTTCACTGCGGATATCCGATTTCCTTGTTTGTGTAATTTCCACAAGTTCAAAAGAAGTAGGGGTGGGAGTCGATTAACTGCTAATAATTTGATAAATCATGAGATCGAAAACAGGAAGAAGAGAATTCGGTTCGTTCCGGAAACGTTCTCATAAACCCGTTACTGTAATGGTGACTGTCTGGAATACATACATCAAAATTTACAACTGTCCTAAAATATTATTACGAAATATTATTGTGTAGCAGATGCCTAATTATAATATAGTTCAAACATGATTCTTTTGTTTATTCATCAATTTGTCTGTTCATTAATAACGCGAAAAACTACCGAGACTTTTTTATTATTAATGGTTTTGATACTAAAACATTCGTTATATCGGGTTATCGGAGCGAATTGAGGCATTATTTGTTAAATAATTCAGCTGAAATACCTCAAAAACTCTTACCTCGCATGTTTTACATTTTCTATGAATAATCCTTTCTTTGAGCAGGTGACAATAAATAGATTTTATTTTTCTTTACTATATCCAATGATAGTTTATTTATTAAAATACCAGCTGATTACCCTGCGTTTCCCGGGATGTTTCCCAGACCAATCTTTTTACTTAATACAAATTTGATACAAAACTTGGTTGTATACACCATTTTGATTTCCACATTCACCAGAAAGAAAAATAAATCTTTGGATCAACCCACCCTTGAGCAAGCAACGTTAAGTCATCTGTGGGAGAAACAAATTAATCGAAACGTCACCAATTAACCTAGCACACAATTTCAACCTTAGGAGAGTTAGCGGGGTTTAACCCCCAAATGTAGTGAACTTGTATTTGCTCGGCTTTTTCGATTAAACCTTTCTACTTGACACCCTTTTCACTCTGCTCATGAGTGTTCTAGGGCTGTTTATCCTCCCCAACCCCAATGGCAGTACAACTCTAATATCGGAAGTGTTTCTATTCATCTTGGCATCTCAGAACGAACAAACTCGCTTGGATCCGTGCCGGTTGAATTTTCGCTTTCTAGACAACACACACCGGTGGGAGAGTGGCTACACAATTTCTATGAAATGCTCATAAAACCTAAACTAATCGTCCACATTTTACGATTTAAAGGCGTTTTTTATCTTTGAAAATACCCAGAACAAAAGAAACATTTTCATTTGATGATTGTTTTTTTTTTTCTTCTTAAGGTTTTGTGCGCGTCAGAGCGAATAAGCTTACGTACCGCCAAAAAATGTTTTAAATTATACTTTGAACCACTCTCTATTTAGTGGCGATAAATATTCATACCCTTACGGGGCAAAATTTTGAATTATTTGACTTCAAATTACTATGGAAAAACTTTGTGTGTTTTACATTTCTGATATGGAGTAATGTTTTTTTAATATTCTGGCAAAAATACCGGCTTAATAAAGCGAAACAAACCTACTAACACATAGCAAATGGAAATAGGAACGCAATGGTTAAGATTTTTTTACCATACGGGGCATTTTCAAGATAATTCACCAAAAACTATGGAAAATACAGTTAACGAAAATGGCAGCCGAATCACATGACTGAAGACAATGCGACCCTTACCAAAGAAGGAGTCAAACGACAGTCTAAATTAACTACAAAATTTTAAAATCATAAAATAATTGTTTTCATCCCATATAAAACACCAGAAGAATGAATTATTAATTAATAAGAACTACTTAAGGAAATATTTCCAAGTTTCGTGAATAGTTGGCAACTTGGGTTAAGTCATCGCCCATACATTATCTTAAATTGAAGCATTTAACATTTTTATTTTTAATAATTTTTTTTGACAATTTAGATTAATATTGTTGACAATTTAGATAATAATAAAGTTGCGGGTAATAATAAAGTACTCAGATAGTACTTCATAACTCCTTTACTCTTTGAGAAAACTGTAGCGCAAAGACCGGTTATATGATGCAAAGTTCTGCATTGTCTATGCCTGTCATGATGAAGTGCTAAATTCGAATCCTAATTATTACTAACAATAACTGTTTGAAAAGAATGGACATCGTATTTGAAAAGAGTGTTACTAAACGGGGTAATTATTAACAAGTTTTGAGTGTTTCTCTTTCACATCCCCATTCCAACGTATCATTTCGAAAAAAGTACACTTTTTAGCACTCTAATATAACGGGTTGCTTTCCTACTCAATGAATTTCTTGTAACAAAGATTCCTAGTATAAGATTTCCCACACTTATTCTTCTATTTACAATTACCCCGCGTTTTTACAAATACCCCATGCTATTACAATTACCCCTGAGACAACTGGGTAATTGTAAACAACGGACTCTCTTCGAACGTAAAGAATGAAATGAGAGAAAGTATGAAATTTTATAAATTTATTGTCAAGAAACAGTACAAAATGCGTATGACCACGTGGAGGACAATAAACTAATTTACTCTCCGGAAGCAAGCAAGGGACCATCCCATCAATTCCGATCAAGGGTCCTAAGGCAGAGGCGGATTCAAAAAATTTCAGCAAAAATTCCTAGATAAGATAAAAAGTTAGCTGCGAGTTATAATACTAATAGAATGTCCATAGGTTTGTAATTTAATCTTGATTCACAGTGCTCTTATTTTAGACAACACTTTACATCGGACGCACAAAACACTTGATAGTTCATTAATCTACATAACGTTTCGGGGAGATGTTTTCCCCATCTTCAAATGTTTTAGGCTTCTTTTTGATGATTTAGTCACAAGTCCTTTGTGTGAGTACCATTGCATACATATTCTTGCTAAAAAGACATATGTTCAAACATTCAGTTAGATATATCGCAGAACAACACTTCACCATAACATGTTATTTAATTTTAAACTCTTTAATTTTAAATTGTTAAAAGTACAAACCTGCACGCTCATATGATGCATGTGATAATTGCGTTAAAATTATTTAACTTGTCAAAATTACATGGTATGATTGGTTCCTGTACATTTTCGAGTCATTCTGTCATCGTCTATTTTCTGTTGTTGGCCTCTAGTCTTGTAACATCAGGACCAGTGCAGTCTATAGATTTTGAAATATTAACATTTTCAAGCATTTTGCTAGCCGGAAATTCCTAAGGAGATTAAGAGTCGGGCCAGTCGCCGCCAAATAAGGAAAAATACCCGCCACTAAGCCTTCGCGTTCATTGTGTAGAGGCTGAACAGTTTCAATCTACTTCTGAAAATTGAGTAGGAATGCCCTCCTAAGAATGTTGCAAAAGTGCGTGGCGACTGTGAATGAAATATTTCCAGCGGATGTAGAGTGCTCAGTGCGTTAGCGAGGGCGTGTTCACGTGACCTCCGCTTCTGTATATATTGGGAGGATTGTAGTTCCTCAGCGACTTTTTGAGACTTTCTTCGGAAGTGTTAGGAAGTACCCAGGTTATTTGAGATGTGACTTGGTTAGTGTTGGTCGTCAAACCACTGAGAATGCTGCGGTAATTCTATTACATTGCTATTAGGCGCGAATGACGTAACTTGGAACAGTTATTTCGGGATAGCAACTTGTAAATTTTTGAGATTCGGATAATCTGGTTAGATTTCCGAGTTAATTGATAACACCAGTATTTATATATGTGTGTAATTGTTGCTTTCAGATAGCAATAACTCTGTAATAACAAATTCAAACTTGTATTTTTTTTAGTGTTCGTTCAAATTTGTAAATACGCAGATTTCAATTTGACTTGTATTAAAGGAATATTTTATTGTTATTACACGTGTGTTTGATTGCTTGGGGAAACCAAGCTGGTGGCAGCGAATTCTACCATAAAGGTTGTGGTTTATGATTGAATCCCGCTTCTACCCAAAAACTACCCACATCGCATCTGGGCTTGCGGTGTGCTGTAACAGTCTCTACAGAGTGAACTGAGGCTTATCTGTAAATTGTGGTACCAGCTAACTTCCTGGTGGGGGAAACAAGGGTCGTAGTTACATTTATGTCTTTCTATGTTTCTTTATCATGCTTAGTGCTGTATCATAACTTGAAGTAAATATATTAGATTCAATTTGTGTGTTCATCACTCTGTTCATTTTAATGTTAATTGATTCTGCTATGATTCTTTTTTTTTCGTTCATAATCCTCAATGGTTGTGTTCTTAAAATCCATCGTATGGCTTGTTGTTTTAATATGATTGTTGATACCACCCTCTTTGTTATTTTGTGTATTATTTTTGTGTTCCCGTATCCTGGTCACTAGTTTCCTTTTTGATTGTCCAATGTAGTTAAGGCCACATTTAGCACATGGTATCTTATATACTATATTTGTCCTTTCATTTTTCTCTGTATTATCCATGTGTGCTTTAGCAAAGGGGTGTTTATTATTTATTATATGGATTGTCTGTAAGTTATATTCACTGCAGGTTATTCTTATTTTCCTACTTAGTCCTGGAACAAAGGGTATTGCAATCATGTTATTGATGTTAATTTTGTTTTTTCAAACCGAATTTGTGTGCTTGATCCTTTGAAAATATTGTTTTATTGTTTTATCTATGAATATCCTAGGGTAGTCATTGTTACGGAGGATGTTTCTAATTATGTTGATGTTTTCTTTGTGGAACTTTTCATCACTCACATTTAGCATTCTATGTAGGAGGTTTTGTATGATGGCTATTTTCATGGTTTAAGGATGTGCTGAATTATAATTTAATCTCCTCCCTGAATCCGTGTTTTTCCTATGTCTATTGAATATCAGTTTATCTTTTTGTCTATGTATTTTAATATCTAAAAAGTTTATATGGTTATTTTTTCTTTTTCTAGAGTAAATTCAATATTAGGATCGTATGAGTTGAACATTTCATGGGTCCTTTTAATCAGTTCTTCATTTGTTATAATAATTGTATCATCTACATATCTACTATATAATTTAACCTGTAAGTTAGATAATACAGATCTTTCCAGTCTCCTCATAACCAGTTCACAAAATAATCCACTTAAAACTCCTCCTATTGGAGCCCCTTGGGTTTGTTTGTAGATTGTATTCATAAATGTAAACTCAGTGGAAGTTAAAATCAATTCTACTCCTTTTATAAGTGTGTTTGTAATTTAACACAAAAAATGTATTTTACATGTACAAATTACTATCGAACTATAAATTATTCTGAATATACCAGCAAATCAACCAACAATTAAAATCACAAGAATAGAAATAACACTAAATTCACGATTTATTGTTACAATAAACACGCCCCTAGACAAAACCTAGAGAACCTGTATAAGAAATCCGCCTCTACTCGAAGGAAAAACGGAGAAAAACCCAGGCTAGGATGGGGCTACAGAATTTATGTACACAACCGTGCCAAAGTTGAGTACACATAAAACTAAATTAATATGAGCCATACGGCAACACAATCATGCAAGAATATAGTTTTTGAAATTGTTATACGTTTTTTAAAAAGTGCTACAGCAATGGCGTGATAAAGTACAAGACGGATTGAAATTTTATTAAAATCAATAAATTCTTTTACAGTGTAGAAGCACTGGTGCAGGAGGTAGTTTTTAACCGCGGATTTGAAGATATTCAATTTCATAATGTCTTTTATATTCTTGGGCAGGGAATTATATAGAACGATTCCCGAATGATATGGTATTTTTTTTAAAGTAGTTGACATTCTAGGGCGATGAATATTATTACTATTGCGAGTATTGTGTTCGTGAACGAAACTGTTTAGTATGAAGCAAGGGTGGCACTTCAGTAATTCGGTCTTAACAAACAAGACCGTTTCATAAATATAAATGCAGGGAAGTGTTACGATATTTAATTCCTTGAATAAAAGTTTACTAGAGTTTCGGGGGCGAGATTTACAAATTATCCGAACTATTCTCTTCTGAAAGTTTGAATACTTTGACCGGAATTACCCCAGAAGGTAATGCCGTAACGTAAATGGGAGTACACGTTTGCAAAATATACGCAACAGGATGTACGTGGACTAACTACGTTAACTAAGATTCGGAATGCGTCACACATTTGCTTAATTGCGAATTAAGAATGTCAACGTGACATTTCCATTTGAGGTTGTCTTGAATATGGAGACCTAAGAATTTTGTATTTGTAACAGTTTTTAATTGTGTTCCGTTTAAAGAAAGAGAAACCTGGGGTAAGTATTTTGTGATACTATTGTGAAATGACATATGTCATTTTTTTCATATGAACATACGTCATTGTAGTTGTAGGAACATTTAATTGTATTCTATCCCTCCTAAAGTCGTGTTTAAATGTATTATGAGTCGATGTTTATATTTATACATTATCCCTATTTTACTTGTGAATTTTGTTACAAATGCCGTACAACACTAAAAGATTAATTCATCATTATAACGTCCTAAAACTCATATAATTTAAATTATATTCATTTTATTAGTTATTTTTTCTGGATAAACACTTTGTATAGCCATTTATCAATATATATTGTAATTTCATGTACAAAAATATTAAATTAAAACAAGATGAGTTAAACGCAATACATTTCAGTAATGTTAGCACTAGTATTCATAACATTTTTGCTATCTAGAGAAAGTGAGATTGCGATTTATTTTTCAAAGAAACTTTGTCATCAGGTCGAACAAATTTTGCTTTTGAATTGTCAATTCGTTTCAGTCTCTCATTCCCACTTACTGACAATACAATGTATCTCTCATTCCCACTTACTGACAATACAAGCACATGAAATGTGTTTTTTTTTCTTATTTTTCGCCTCTCTGTCCATGAGAAAAAATATTCTCACTACAATGTCCCTGGTAGCTGGTTCTTATTATGTCTCTTCCTGTAGAAGATTGTCTTCCATACATTCGAAATATTTATCGGAATATTCTCACGTGTAGGTCGAAAATTGTTAAAATAATTCATTTTTATTTTCTGCTTCCTTTTTCTTTTTTCTTACGTGTTTTTCTCAGATCTTGCTCTTTCTTATCAATCCGCAACTGTTTTTCTTGAGATCGAACACCTTTAAGTATGTGGGTACACAACAGGCAATGGAGAACTGACCCAATGATGAAGTCGAAAATTAATCGTTTTTGTCGTTGAGTCAGACGAGGTAAACAAGGGATAAGTTAAACAACTGATCTGAGCCCCGATGTGGGACTCAGAGAAACGAATAGATGGTCTAAACAAGATGTTGGTGACTCTGAGAATGAAATATCAAAATTCCGTGCTTTTGAATCCAGCAGTTGATGCAATACAAACTCACGTTCCAGATATTAATTGATCTAGCAATAATAATATCAACTTAATAATAGATCAATTTTTATAAGGTTGATTTGCATCGACGGCGTTTGTAAACATATTTGTTTCACCTTTTTCTATTCTCTGGCTCCCATAACGGGACTCATATCAGTTGTTTAATTTATACCTTGTTTACGATTACCTCGACTGACCCTACGTGGAAAGGGATATATTTTCGATCTAACTAAATATTAAGAAAAAGTAGATTCAAAAAGTCAATTTTTCCGAAAGTCCGCACATATTGTAACGATTTTTCAAATGTGACTCAGCTTAATTGCTAAACTTCTGTATTCAACATGCCAGTTATTGATTTTTCTGGTACCGAAGCAGCGCTTCCCGCTAGAAATCAGCGAGCCGTCACGACGTTCTGCCTTGCGATTGGCGCGTCAACTCACACTGCAGGGCGAGTTTATGGACAGCGAGCCATGCCATGTGCTCGTACTGTTCGCGAACCGGTCGGACGGACACTCGCTCTCGGTTACCTGACCAGGCCAGTCACTCACTCGCTCGCGGTTACTTCACTAGAGCAGTTTACTGTGAGCAATCATTGGTACCTCACTAGACTCTCTCTTGGGCGGTAGGCAACTTTCCACTTACTCTTCAACAATCAGCCACTCTCCATCACTGGCTGGGCAAGCAGTGCAATCATTACGCCGCAGCGTGGCAGCCGCGCCATGGACGGCTCTCACTACGGGGCGCACTCACTCGACGCCAGTCATCTCATTGCCTCTTATCTGGCTCCATGCCAGACTCTTTCTGAATCATCTTATGCCTCACCAAGCAGGCATCTAGCCCACGTTCACCTCACCGTGGCATCATTCACCTCACCAAACAGGCACTAGCACGCGGATACCCTTAACGGAGCAATCATTTACATCACCGGAGGGGCACATTCGTCTCGCCAGGCTCCCTCTCTGGTCACGACCAGGTCGATACATTCGTCTCGATAGGCTCCATCTCTGGTCACTCATCACGGCATCACCATTGCCTCACCAAGCAGGTACCAGCACACGGTCACCTCACCGTGGCATTCATCACTCGCCGCAACATGTCGGCACGCTGCGGGGCGCACTCATCGACTTCTACGGTCAACAGTACCAGCCAGAGCCATCTCGGCTCGTTGCTCACGCAGCATCATCAGGCGAGCCATTCGCCGCATGGCTACCACGCCATCCACGCAGCACATCAATTCAAATTGACTCCAACAACGTCATCTCGGCTGAATTTCCAGGAGCATCTCATCTCATCACGATGTATCATGAGAACTCAGTATTGTATCAATCTTCCCCATTACCTTCACATTGCTCGTATCATTAAATTGTTTTTGTTGGTATCACTACTAATCTATACCTCATCCTATTCTTATTCTTTACTGTTACAAACAGTTGGTCTTTCGAGTCAGATATACTCTCCCTCTCTCACGTACGCGGAAATGTTCACATCTTTCCATTACACATGTACCATCATCATTGATATACACAAATGTCCTAGAAAATTTTTGTTCCTTTTCTGCATAACCGAACGGAGTAAATCACACAAATGAAGTATCGTACTTTTGAGAATTAAAAGATGTGTTAATAATTTCCTATGGTTTCATATTCACCTTTTCCTTTCCAAGATAATACCACTTATAAACTACGAGAAAACAAGTTACTTGACTCATTTATTTGAAAAGTATGTTACTTGACTGATTGAGTCCTAATAAATGAGAGTCTGGCGCTGACAAATGATGGTGATTTATTAAATCATAAGGCCTTTTCGACCTCGTGGCGGTCATCATCAATGGTGTTACAAAAATGAACAAATATATAGCAAAGCAATATTGTGATTGACATATTAATCGTCAAATCTAACAGATCAATCACAAAATTTATTTTCTATGTATTTGTTTATTTTTGTGACAGCACTGATGTTGGTCGCCACGCGGTCGAAAAGACCCTATGATTTAATAAATCACAAACTAGATAATATGACTAAATATTCTTTATACATAAATGTGTACAAGACCCCTCCGTGGCTCAGACGCTCTAGCTCGCAACAAAGTCATCCCAGGTTCAATTCCCGGTGGGTCAAGAAAAATTGTAGTTTTTCAAATGAATGTCCCAGTTTATATTGCTGTGACTACTGAAAAGCGAACCCTCCTTCCACTATCCACCTCCTCCTAGTATCAATAACTCTTACTATTAGTAAAATCTCCTAATAACCCCTCCTCGTGAGCAAAGTTGTGGGTAAATGCACCTAAGCGGCCCACCTACTAACAATAGCCTATCATCCAACTCCTAACTCCTATCGCTTCACGTAGATTCAATAGCATGCTACATTTCCCATTTACAAATACAATAAAAAATGTGTATACTACCTACACCGAACCTCGACATACAAATGATGAATTCAGAACATAGTTATCTCCTGAGTAATAAACAATATTCGTAGAGAATTGTGCTTGTTACGTAATGCTCCCGCGCGTATTATCATAATGAAGTTCTGTTTACTTTATTAATGATAAATATGAATCAGAGTGAAACTTGTCTACAATTATCAGATGGGAGAAAGTAGTTTACCTGCCATATTATTAAGGTCAATAAAACAGTCTTGCTAAATAAATCTTTACATTAATATTACCACAAATAATGTAAATTACATACAATTTTATGTTTGATTTAGTTGCATTCGTTTAATTAGTTCACATATATCAATGGTTCCCACCCTGGTCCAAAGGACTCAGAGATACACAAAAAATGCAAGTGAATGTAATGGAGATCGTTGTATTTTCCCCCACAACGCACCGCCGCTATCGTCCCGTCTATTTTGTCGCAAGCCACGCTATTACTTTTATCGTGAACCGTCATGCCTTATTTCGGTAAACTATTATATTAATCGTAATTCTTTTAAAATTGACAGTTGCAATCGCAGTATTGTCAAACTTCGGAATTACTTTTTAACACTTGATTTGGGTTCAGCGACCCTAAAACTAGAGGATATACATTTTCACGTCAAATCACACGAAAATAGAAATATTACGTTCACATGTCTTAAACAGCACAATTTCTTGTGTTTCCGTTTATATTTAAACCATTGCGTAGTACGGTTTAATATTATCCAAATCAGTTGTTTTGCTCAGTTTATTATTTAGCATCCCCCAACTGCTCTAAAGGCACCCGTCACAATCAAATTCCTTCGTGAAAAATGAGCCGTCATACCTTATTTGACCAGTAATTATGATCGTGTGAGGGAGAAGTTTTTGACATGGATTCATTATTGAACCTGGCGTCAAATTTACTTGACAAATTTCATGCTAAACCAGTTTCATGCTAAATTTTTGTCGGTTATAGGTACCTAAAGTGCTGGGAGTATAAACATGTCACTTTTTTTCAATTTTAAACGATCACCGCAATGCATATCATACTAAATTTAATTCTATTTACAACCATAAGGTGCAACTTAGATCTATGCGGAGGTAAGCAACGAGCTAAATAGGAAAGGTTACGTTAAGGGTGCTATTTTAGTAAAATAGAAAGTAAGGAGTGCCCGACACGAAAAGGGTTGGCGAACGCAGCCCTATATGATTAACAAGAGTACATTTCAATCATTCTACATTTGTCGTGTATTCAATGCAAATGCTTCCTAGCACTTTTTTCCCCATAACCTTTGTCTTCAATTCGTAAAAGCTACCACGATGACAATGAGTTATGACGCGAGATGATTGCCATCTCATGCATAAGTGGCAAACAAAATGTTTACTTATTATTTGCAACGTAATGACACTCGGAAAACATTTTAATAGTGTACTTCAGTCATACGTTACTACAATGCTAGAACAAGAAACAAGATTTCAAGGTAAATGAAAAAAATCATCATATGCGCAGAAATACTTCCTATGAACATTTACTACTGTTTTTGTGACTGTTCGAACAAAAAAGGTGACACGCACATATAGATAACAACAATTCAAAATAAGTATGATGCATTCTATAAATACTTGAGTTTCTCTCATTTATTGCCAAGTCAAGAAATAAGACAAAGGGGTAGCGGGGTAAGGTAGGTGTGGCAGCGCCCATGGATGCCGACTAAACCAATGTTATGGCCATACTGTGTGTTAAAAAACCTGTTTGGCTTGGGTTTTGGGTCGCCAATTCGCCAAACTGAGACACAATCTCTAAAATGATGTTTCTTTGACATGCCTTTAATAAAGAATTTCTTTTTGCAGAAAACCAAACTTTATATCAACTTTAAATAACAAACGCTATTTGTAAACAACGCAGGAATAATTTCCATATTTTTTCAGATTTTTTCAAAGCTACGACGGCAGTTAAAATAATCCTAAAAGAAAAAAAACTGAAAGAAGGACTTTTTTTCAGAAAAAAGTGATCGTTTTATATGGTTTGATGTATTGTGAAAAATTGTGACACAAAATTTAGAAAATTTTATAAGCTTTAGAATGGGTCAAAAATTATTTAAGTATCTTGTTTCGTTCAGCCGACAATCAATTTTTAGTAAAACACTGCACATGTAATAATTGAATATTTGGAGTTCAAAACTCACAATAATAACTTTTATATGTTTTTACGTGCTTATATCTATTTTCTCCATTAAAATCCGTGAAAATGTTGATATATGCTAGTCATTTGTTGTCGATACATTGCTTATTATCGATTTTTTATACTTTAGAAATGTATATGGCACACCGGTATATTCCAATATCATTGAAATGAAATATTGCAGCAAAATTGCAACGGGCATAGATTTAAACTGTTTTCCTTAAATACATTAGAAATATATGATAAAATAATTAGGCGCTAAAAAACTACGTTATTGTGATATATTTAATAAAAAACAAGTTACAAATATTAGGAAAAATATGAGGAAATTGGTTTCATAATAAATCTGACAATGCATAAATAAATACATAAAGAATGACTTTAATAGAATATAAGTGGTTTTCGACGATTTTTAAACATAACTATATCTTGTAGAACGTATAAACAACTTATTCCCTGTAACTACGAACTAGTCTTCTTCACTGTCTTCACTGATAACCGGCTCCACTCTTTCAACTATGAACAATTTTGTAAGAATTTCCGCAGGACGAATTATTCTAGACAAGTATCTGGTGTGACTAAGAAATTATATAATCACAGTAGTATGCGAACAGCACCCGACAGTTCGTAGACCATCGCGCATACAACGCTTTTCTCCCGAGAATGCTATCGAATTTGCTTTATAATGCACATAGCATTTCTATGTCTAGAGCAATTTATATGTCTAGATCTCACTTCGCTCTTGAGTGTTGTTTTATCTCCTACTAAATAATTCACTTCAATATCGCAATCTTCTGCATAGAGTTCTGCTAAATATGACACTGCTTGGGACAACTGATAAGAACTCGTGAAAAGAATTTTAAAATCCTTTTCGGTTATTTACGGAAAATCTTGTACGTCTGATAATGTCAAGCGTTGAAATGGTTTCTTATTACGATTCCAGTTTTGTTCTTTTACTTATTTATGCAATATTTAATATTGCATATTTAATTATGCAATATTTAATTTCAATAATAATGGAATATACTTTAATGATATTGGAATATATTTCAAATTATTTTTGGCTCACCCAAAAGCTTATAATATTCTTTAAATTTTGTGTGTGTCGCAATATTTCACGAAACATCAAACCATATAAAACATCATTTTAGAGACTGTGTCTCAGTTTGGCAAATTGGCGACCCAAAAACCAAGCCAAACATGTTTCTTTAACACATAGAGTACGGTCATAACATTGGTTTAGTCGGCACCCATGGGGGCCGCCACGCCTACCTTATCCCGCTACCCCCTTTAGTGTTGCCAAAACCAAAAATTGATCATTTCAAAATATTCTGCTCATATGTTGCCTCAAAAATATGCCAGAAATGTTAAATTCTGACAGAGTGCACATGCCTTTAAGATAAGATCAAACAATGGATCTCCAGTTTTGAAATGTATGAAGATTCTTTCTTTGCTTGGCAGAATTGATTAATAATACTGTAAATTTCTCTTATCAGTGTGTTTATGCTAACTCCAAAAATTATCTGTATAATATCAGAATAATATTGATTATACAATATATTTTACAAGGAAAGACCATAATCGCTCAATAATGAATTGTATTTATTTACGTTTATGTAACTTATTCAAAAGATTTTGTAGCATGAATTTTCAACCCTACATATACAATGTTTAATTTTAATTCGAGTGGATATTGATAATAAATACTAATAAGATAACAGAAGGTCAAAAAAGCGGGGACAACCAAAACAGCAATAGCATTACTTTATCAATCTAAAAATTTAATTACAACTATATCTTCTTTCTAAAAAGTAACTTTTTTTAATCATCCCTTTTTCTCCAGTTGTATCTACCACTTGACGAAAATAAATTATAAATTATCGAAGATTATTTTGTAGAATTGTAGAGTTTGGAGTCAAATTGTTATCTCAAATTTTAACTATGCACTATTTGTTTTATAGTTTAAACTGAATTGTAGTCACGCCTGTAGAATTTATTGTAAATTAAGTAAAATATACAACCTTATTTTCACAGAATCGTCTTATTGTCAATTATATACTCTTAACGTTTCAGTAGTTGCTTTATGATGACCCACAGTGGGGGTTGAAACATTATTAACAATACATAATTGATAATAAATATAGTTCGTGAAAAGAATGTCGTGTAATTCATTTAATTTAATGCAATTTAAAAAGACTTTGAATAGAAATGAGTTCGTAAACGAATATCCAGGTAGCGCTTCTTTTAGTGTCTGCCTCGCTGTTTGAAAGCTTTGGATCAGAAAGCTCATGAAAGCCTTAACCCTTTTTTTCAACGTTGTTTTGCTGTGAATCCATTTGTAAATGTTTATCTGTATTGTTGTTATTTAATTGCAAGTCAAAATTTAAACTATCACTCTGCACGCCCTGAGTTGCAGAGGTTTAAATGCACTAGGTAGCCGTACAAGTGAAAAGTAATGAAAATGAACAAACAAATGTAAATATTTGTTATCATAGTGGAAACGATGTGCGTCTGTAATTTTCGAATATTCACGTAATTAATTTACTTTTGTATTAGGAAATTAAATAGGAAAAACGATATTCGAAAAAGGTATTCGTCAAATTCTTTTAGCGTTTTATTTCTAAATAGCTTATCGTGTTTTCATGTTTTGGATGTAGTTGAAATTACCGCATGAAATACAGAATTTAAAAAAAAATAAAAATCAAAGGAATCTAAATTTGAATACAACTGTGTGGATTGGTATGAACAAAATCATTTGGAAGTTGAAGGAGCAAAACGAGTGTGACTGTGTTCGAATGTGCGGAAAACAGAATCAATTGGGATCGTAAAAATAGAGACTAAAACTACGCGCGCACTGGGACGGTCGCACCGCCGTCCCGGATATCGAAAAATTTCTTTCCATTGCTTTGCATTGGTATGAACCGACTGAGACGGCACGCACTTTGCTAAAAGTCCCCAGAGGAAGATCTTTTGGAGGACTGTAAAACTTTCCGGGAGGTTCATTAGCAGTTCATGACTGTGGGTACTCGCAAGGACCAGGCATTCGCCACTTCGGTTGTGTTGCATTGTGTTGAGTGATCAGAATAGAATGGGGAGCAGGGAACACGCGGATCGTATGCCTAGGAGAATGAACGGTCCCTTCACTCAATCTTGTTCCGGAATTGGAGTGCGCGTCTTCCGTACTCGTAAAATCTCGGAACGTCCGTCCGTTGACGTCCCAGTGTGCGCGTAGCTAAAGAGAGATGATATATTTAGTTGTTAAGATGGATGTAGGGTACTTTTCAACAGACATATATTGTATTGTAGGCAAGACGAAGAATGAGTTTTATTATTTGCTCGGAGTAGGCTACAGTAAATTTAATGTTGGACAGAAGGAGGTCAAGAAACTATTTAAAGGAGCAATAATACCAATGTTCACCTATGGTTGTGAGGTTTGGCACAGTGCTCTGAGGAATATAAAACAAAAGGAAAAGTTGTTTAGAGAGGCTTATTGGACCACACCAACAGATGCTCCGAATGTCATATTTGGAATGTTACCAACCAATAAACTAATTCAATAGTACTTCAAGCAATAGTGAAATAGTTGGGCAGATAATAAAGGGTGGGAAAACACTAAAGGCGATAGATAAAGGCTGGAGAAAATATATGCGAATGTGGCAAATTGAGTGGGATAAGTCACGGAAGGGGCGTGATCTCTATGAAATTATGTCGGATGTTCGACTTGCCGAAAAGGGTCAACAATGTTTGGGCCAACACAGGAATTACTTAAATTTTAACAGGATATAGAGATAATACGACTTATTTAAAATGTTTTAATATATTGACCGGTGCAACGTGTGATTGTGGAAAAGAAGAATCAAGACAATACATGCTGTGAGATTGTGAGCTTTTTGGCCCAGAACGGGTTAGGTATGTGCAGAAGATGAGAACTGGTCGGATAGGACCAGAAATGAGGCATACAGAACTACAGTATAAATGTATTCTGGATACGTAGCCGTGATATACAGAATTAAAACAGGAATAAAAAGCTATAGGTAGTGAATACCATTCACAGTAGGTGGCAAAGTCGTCACGTTCAACAGATAACAAGTAAATGCGAGAAATTATGAATCGTGCCAAAAAGGAGAGACGAATTGAAGAAAGAGAAACAAATATTTGTACAGAATGTGTCGCAGAATGTCTAAGGATGAGAACGCGTCGTAAAAGAAAATAAATCTGCGGTGTGCCCCACTCAACTTTCCAATTAAAATTCAAAACAAAATCTCATGGCACGAAACACTGTAAATAACACTAAAAAATTAAGGAGAAAAAAAACACTCCAAAAAGAAATCATAATATCCTCCAACTAGTTTTTTTTACGTAACAAACTTTGCGTATATCAAAAACGGTGCGACGTACAGGAATGCGGTTTAGCAATTACGCATAATTAACTGACAAAAATGCTTCTATGCATTTTTTTCAAAATTTGGAATTTTAAGAAACTGTAAGTGGAGCGTTGTGTGTAAATGAAGTCAGACCAAAAATGGAATGCATTGGGAATAGAAACCTAAGTCAAATCTCAAGTTTTGTTTCGATGCATCAATTTATTCGTGAGTTGTCGGGGTAAATTCGTAACATGCGACATTGGAAATAATCGCCAAAATTTGAAAATACTCTCCTGGAGCCAATTCTCATAGATCCGAAGAGCTGTCATTTTTTTTACCGATTATAATACTTATCTTGCACTCTTTGTAACTGGAAAGTAAAAAGTAATACTACGCAACACCCGCGTCAAGTGCGGAAAATTTAATCTGCACTACCGCATTAAATGAGACTTCAATACGGACAGTCAACGTCCGATGACTGTCGCAACGGTCTCTCGGGAAAGACAGTGTTGCAGGATGACAAGGGGAAAATTACGGATTCGCTATGGAGGCTTGGCAAATACGATGGGTGAAATCGCCGAAGAGGAAGGATCTGCATAAATGTCGACCTGATGTACGACTTGATTTCTACCAACATGTGTGGTAATGCGTGGCAGATATAAAGTCCAAGTAGCACGGGAATCTGCACAGTTTGTTTACGTTCATTTATGATGAGAAAAGCGGAAGACAAAAATACCGCGGAACACATTTTATGAGACTGCTTGATTTACGGTGAAAGACGAGTAAAATACAAGGTGAAATTACGGAGACAGGTATTAAAGATGATTATGAAAGAATGTTTCAGTTGATAGAGACGGATGAGAAGTTCAAGATGTTATAACATATGCAGATGAAATATCGGAAATTAAAGAATAATTCGTGTAGGATGTTAGAAATAAGAGAAAGAGATAATATAGTATTGAGTTCAAGTCATTTAATGTCTTAGGTTAGGAACCTAAACGTAAAAGCAAAGTAAGATATATACAATCTCCCTGCCGTCGTGCCGTTTGCGTCCAACGTGCACCTCCGGTGTCCGTTCCACTTCCGTGCGGCTAGCGCTCAAAGTTAGTAACACCACAGACAAGTATAATTGTTTTCTCTATTTTAATTGTAATTGTTTTTCAATACAACATTACAAATTATAATGATGAAAAAACACGATTTAATTTCTATCTCACCTACTCCAGACTAATATATCGGTTCAGTACCTCAAATTCCGCGGGAACCCAACTTTTCTCCTTCCAACTTCTTTCACCAAAAAATCATGTGGTTAGACAGAAAAGCGGTCCTGGTGGTGTAAACCTCGCCTCGTATAGTAAAAAGACACGAAATAAATCAATAAATTTAACGAGTGGGTTCAGGATGACAAACGTTTTATGATTTCTATGCAAAATAACCATTTAAAAAATTGCTCGATCCCACCTAGTAGCATCCAAGGCCTTCACACACCCGCAAGTCGTTAATTCTCATCTCACTAAAGAGCGAGAGGTGTAGGAATCCACAGGAGGCTGTTTTTCTCTTCGTTTCTTCATGCCTATGAAGCACGGTTTGTTAGGTGTCTACGACGTATGGAGTCACGTGGAACACAATGTGACACGACCGTAGGAGAATTCGCACGCACCTTTGGCGTATTTCTTTGTGCGCTCATGTATAGCTTCTCGCATACGTAAATACCGAAAAACATTTCTAAGATACTAAGTTGCATCATTATACTGATTCATGGAATGTCTGAAGATGGGGATACGACTTGAAAGAAAGAAATGAAAAATTATTCGCTAGTAATATTTTCATATTGTCTAGACAACTTACTTCAAGTAGATTAATTTCTTCTGATTCTTCAACATTAATCAAGTAGACATATTAACGAGTTTAGATAATTAGAATAAAATTAGTTTGTATTCGCCGACGTTTCGAAAAAATTATTTTCTTCCTCAGGGCTGAGGGCATAAAGCAATATATGTTTCACACAATGTCCATAGTACATACATCGCTAAAACTCGTTTACCAAGTTACGGTTGAGTGTGAGTGAAGGCATGTATGAATCTATATTGCATAGTGGATGAATGGATGGTGTACGAATAGGATATAGGTGGTTAAAGAGGATTTAATATATGTATAGCCTATGTAATGTTAAGATTATTTTAGTACAGTATGTATTATGGACATTGTATGGCTTCATGCTCTCAACCGTGAGGGAGAAAATAAAATTTTCGAAAAGTCGTCGAATATAAACTAATTTTATTCTAATGACCTAAACTCGATAATTTATCTTCTTGTTTAATATTAGGGTCAAGAACTACACATCGTTCGACATAATGGCTTTTCTTCCAACAATCATCTCGATTCCTATTTATTTTCTTTGAGCAGTTACTAATATTCAATTGCTTCTGGACATCTATGATAACTCCATCGATTTGTACTCTCCAATGATACAAGTGTTGGAAAGGACAGTATTGTAATCGTGCGAAAACAAAACTTGAATTCTATTCCCTCAATCACAAACACATCGATGCAACAAAGTCAAAATTGAGGATTGAGTTTGAATACATTTGGAATGGAATATATCGAGATAGCTCATTCCAACTTCACTTACACCCAGCAATCCTGTCTAAAACTTCACTATTTTGAACAAATGAACAAATATGCTCAATGTATATTGCACGAGGCGTACAGGTTATCTTGGAGGAAGGTACAGGAATTTAACCAATGAGGGAATTGCAAAGAATTTAAATTAGAAGACCGGAATTCAGACCTAGAGAATTTGATTTTTTAGTGTAGAAGAATTGCCAAAATTGATATGGTCTTGATTTCAATGTTTTAAACAGATTCAACTGATAGGGGATTGATAATTCTTTCCCATTGTTGGTCGGTCTTTTACAAGCTTTTATTCAAATTGTTTCCATTGCATTTATGTGTGTTGTCCTTCCATTTCAAAATTGGTAATTGAGTTTTTCGCCACTTCCAAGATTCCAATCGACCTAGAATTTTACAGGTATGTAACATGTGTAACATATGACAATGGATGATTTTGATACAAATGAACGAAATGCAAATGGCAGGACAGTTGAATGTGCCGAGCTCATTTGACAAAGAAATAAACAAATTAAAAATATAAAATAAACGTAAAACAATGCTCTTAAACAAATTTTTTATTTAAACAATGCTGCACTAAGAAGTAAAAAACAACTTTCAGTAAAATTGAAAATCAAAAACGGTGATCTTAAGAAAAACAAAAAAGGTTTTGAAGTCAAACGCTTGACTCCTCAAACTTAAAAAAATATTTTATTTTTTATTAATTTGTTTTACTGAACATTATTTTTTATTTCTAGTATAGCACTTTTTTAAAATCAAGTTTTAAAAAACCGTTTGTTTCATGTTATGAATTTTACTCAACGTCAGCCACATTGTGGTGGTTTATTACAATTATCTATTTGTTAAGAAGTATAATGGGAAAGTTGGATGGGGCACACTCCGGATCTTATCTTTAACTTTAGAACTTCATAACATTCAGGACGAACTCATAGGGATTTGGTTTTCACACAATAAGTTGGTTTAAATGATTTCGATGTGCACCTCAATATCTTCAAATATACACTAAAGAACTATGAAATTATTCGCATCTAGAACATGCTATCCTCAGCTTTGCTGGCGCGAAGTTATTGAATTTTATACAACTATTTTTCCTAAATAGCCATTGATGTGGGTACGAAAAAATCTAAACAGAATTCCAATAAGAATCGAGTTTCTGGCTAACTAATTTCAAACGTTCCATATAATATTGTTAATAATTATCAATATTATAATAAATGAAAATACAAATACATTACAATGGTAATGTAATTTAAAAGGAAAAAGGAAAAACAAGAAAAATAGAAATACATTTTTTAATTTATCAAACAAAGGATTTTTACTACAATTCTGAATCATTTAGGGGGAAAAAATTATCACATCATTCAAGTGATGGAAATGTTGAGAAGATATTTAATATTCTTTTCCAAAATGCAGTGAGTTAGAAGATCCCAATACACATGCATATTCTCACAAATTCCTTTAGCCGTGTTTTCCTCATACGCCCATTTATCAGCGCGAGAAAATAGGAAATGACGTATGCCTTTCCGACCGAACGCTTGCTAGGAGAGGTCAAGATCAATTCTAAACCTTATTAGGTGTTAGGAAAGGTCATCCAAATTGCGTCATAGAATACAGGCACGTTTGAAAAGTGGGTCATAGACACACTAATTGGAACCTCTCCTCAGTGTCCATTCATTTTGCGATACTCAAAGTGGAGGAAAGATACGCTTCCTTAGAGGAAAATGAAAACCTAGGTGTTGCATCCTCTCACACTTTAAGAAGATCACATGGTTAGCACGCATAAATCGTCATTTCCTCTGTACATTGAAAAGGAGTTGGCCACAAAAGATTACGGATCATGTAAAAAGAGTATCGTATTTTACTCGTAGTATATTAATTCAGGTAGTTGCCCAATTAGCGCCTTGGTCACATCAACGCGTTACTAGCATTATATCATGCCATCCTAATCCATATCCATATCTGCAATTGCGAAACGCGATAGTGTGTCTGTCTTTTCGCTACCTGATCACGAATAAACCAGTGAAAAGATCATGATTAATTTCGGCAAGGAGATAATTTAGATTTTCAGGATGAACATGGGCTACTTTTATTTTTTTTAAGTGTGATAAGGAAGATAGGAAAGGTTTTTGACAACAAATGTCGATAAATTGGAAGAAAACATTGTTGTGTGTTCGCTGCCTAAACGATTAGACGTAGGTGACTGCTTTGAATGGCAATATTGTTTGCTTAAAAATGTTCTACAAAATAGTCCGTGACATCATATTTCTATCTACAAAAATTAACATAAATTAAGGACAAAAGTTATTAAAAATGAAAGTGTTATACTTCAATGTAAGAGAGTAATTTAAGAAGGAAAAAATCAATCATCATCAAATATAATGGATTAATTGGTTTGTGCATTTGAGACCGATAAAAAAAGTCTTTAAATCGTAAAATTTCGATGAATAGTTTAGATTTTACAAGAATTTTAATGAAATGGTGTAGCGCGTAATGCCTCGCAAGCGAAAATTGGACTGCGAGATGGTGTAGTGTATACATTCAAGTTTTGTACTAAATTTGTATTGTGATGAATATGAAAAATTAGGATGCAGTACATGTTTTAAAAAACCATCAAGTAAAAGTATTTTGATCTGAAAATATGGATAGATTTTATTTTTTCCTCAGTAAAATAAGATTAGAATAAGAAAAATCCTGGGCAACACCGGGTAATCAGGTAGTTAGTATATATGGGCTTCACCTCTCTACTTCTTAAGTTTTGGAGATAAGGTCTAATGTTGAAGTATAATTTCGGGATACAACTTTCAATGAATAAAATCTAATATATAATGAATGTTTGGATATCCAGTGTGAAAATGTGTACCGTAGGTTCTAAATTAATAAAGTGAAATTGCCTGGAACGGCCTAGACCAGCTAGTAAGCTGTTTCAAATCTCTGTCAATACGCAATCGGAAATTTGACATTTTTCGTGAAACCGCTTTGCGAATATTAGCAGTTCAGTAAGCGTTAGTGTCGCCAAGGTCGCCAAGGTAGGACGGTTGTGTATGTTAAGAGCCCCCAGGCGATGCTGGGTAAGTTGAGATAACATGTGTGTAATTGGCTTTCAATATACATAACGTTTACATTTTTATACCTTTTTATAATATTTTCGTACAAGTATGTTCAGCAGCAATTGATGATATACGAGGTACAAATGACAAGGTACACGTATTTTATTGTGATTAATTTCCAAAACATTCATTGTAATGTGTGTATTTACATTATTCATATATATATATATATATATATATATATATATATATATATATACAGAGAGAGAAATAACTTTATATCAGTGTATTATAGCACATTATTTGATGAAATATTAAATGATGATTACTATCATAAGATAATTATTGTCCTAAAGCTGGGGGAAGAAATTTATGGTATGGTATTGAGGTCCGATATGAAGTGGATGTGACGGAAAATTTAATGTACGAAATTTCTTTCAGAACAATTTATGTGTTATATAAAATCTCGCTATGTCTATTGAATTTTGATTTTTTTGGTGGGGAGGGGGTTTCACGAAGTTTGATAAATATCCAAACACAGTTTATTTGACTTCATTCATTGGATTATTCATCTCGATATTATACTTTTGTACTTAGAAACCTCAAAAAATAGAGCTCAGAAGCGTCGATGCAAGTGACCAAGGTGCTAATAGAGTAACCACCGGAATTACTGTAATTAGAAGAAAAATACACTCTTTAAATCTGACCCGCAACCTTTTGCTCCCAAGTTATATAATGTTTTTTTTTTCTTCTGAAGATACAATTGAAATTACCAGCGATCTAACAATGTGAACTTTATGAAGTGTATGAAAAGTACTAACCGCAATGAATTTCCTTGTAGTAAAAAACGTATTGTTAAAATTATCACATGTGGAACAATAATATGTAAGCAATGAACCATCCAAACCGTTCAATAAAAGTGGAGAGAGACTAGAGCAAAATCATGATAGATTTACAGCTGTGCAAAAATGGAGTAGAGGAATGACGTATTACAGTCATAAGAAAATCAATCTAAATACTGTTTCTCTACAAATCTACCAATTTTTTTTCAATACCTTCTTTTATTGAATCCAAACTGATCACATGTTTGCATAATCTTCAAGAGATATTAATTAGATCTGAAAAAGCGAAAGATGTATTTTCCTCTAAATTAATTCCTTTTACTGCGAATTAATTTTTCCTCAAAACTAAGACATAATTCTAAGATACAACGAGGCGTAACATTTCATTCTTTAATCGTCTCGTCAAATATTTTGTTCCCAAGCTTCCCACGGTATAAAGTACTAAGTAATCTATCTCAATTAAAGTTTTTTGACGTTAATAACAGGTTTAAATTCTCTTTTAATATTACCTTATTTAAAGGGTTGTTTTACGGAGAATTAATCTTCCGACCCTTTTTATGTGTACAGGAGCGAAAACTTCCTCCATGTATCCCTTTTTCGCAGACTAACTACGAGCACATTGGTTTCCACGTGCTTTTGAGGTTAGAATTACGCACAGAATGTTAATTAACAAAAAAAACTTGAATAATCACTTATACATTTTATTACTTTATATTTT
The DNA here is from genome assembly GCA_002313205.1 of Laupala kohalensis. Lineage (NCBI taxonomy): Eukaryota > Metazoa > Arthropoda > Insecta > Orthoptera > Trigonidiidae > Laupala > Laupala kohalensis. The sequence goes on from NNCF01126451.1 coordinate 2,048,906, forward strand.
GACTTTTTTATCAATGAAAACATTCGGAACAAACAAACTTAATTAAGTAAAAAATTATACATTAAGTTTTTGCTTTCAATATCTTAGCACCACCGCATCTTTATTCAGTCCATTTTCTTCATTTCTACATAACGTCAAGTCTATCTGAGAGCACTCTGAATGTGGAACGATAGGGTGAGGTAAGAACGTCTCTGAAACATTTTACTCATTTTACTTGGAACTTACTCATATACTAGATTGACCCATAAAGGCATCCGAAACTACTCATATACTTATTCACACAAGCAGAATGTTCTACAAATCTCTTGTCCATGAGATAAAAGAAAAATATTGTTTTCTCTTATTATCGCTCAGGATGCAATTCTCGGCGGGGCCAGAAAACACTCGTAGTTTTTCACTGCAATGTCCCAGTTCATACAGCTGTGACTATTGAAAAGCAAATCCTCCTCCTTCTATCCACTTCCTACCTCTCCCAGTATCTCTAACTCTTTCTATTACTATTACTAACTACTCCTTCCAACACCTCCACGTGGGCCAAACCGTTGGTGAACACAACCAAACGACCCACCTACTAACAATATCCCTACCACCCACCTCCTACCTCCTATCGCCCCATGTAAATAAGCTTCCATAGCAACTACATTTCCCATTTACAAATACTACAAAAAATTGATCTTAGTAACCACCACAACCTGAATCACGGTGTCAATGCAGTCTAATGCACGCTTATCCTAAGAACAATTGTAACTAGTTACCATCGAGGAAGAAGAAATGTACAACAGTGGTGGAACATTATTAAACAACCTTACTTTCTCAGATAAAAATATTTAATACAAAATAAATCCTCACAACGTTTCGACCCCACTGTGGGTCATCATCAGGCAGCTACTGACAAAAAATATGGTAACTGTTTATCATGCCGGAAATGTTATTTGTGTGAATTCTTAGCATCATTTCCGGCGTGTTAAACAATTACCATAACTTTTAATTGAAGATTTTTATTCTAAAACAAATTAATATTAAATTTAAAATAAATTCGAGTCTGTGAACGTTCAATTTAATACTTTAATATGAGTTCTGGAGGTGTAATTACAAAAAGAATTGTGAAAAGTCAATAATGGTTGGGAAGTTTTCAAAAACATTGACCAGATATGTCATGTAGAAACCACATGCTAAGTACGAATGCACCGAGTTGGATTCAACAGTAGGTCAGTTTTGTAGGGTAGGGTAGTGAGTCGAAATATGTTTCAGTTTATTCCTGCTAACACAATTTAAAGTCATAAATCATAAGTATTTGATACAATTAGTCAGTATACAATACAATACACAACATGAATAAATAATAATTAAAATCACGTGGAAATATACACTGAAGTATGTGGTACACGAATGATACTTTGACACGCTAAGATAATTGTAGGTTCTTGAAATCTCCCAGGCGATAATACTCGTATGTTGGTTTTTTTCAAACACACAATATGTCGTGATGCGTTGCTCTATGACAATTGTAGAAAACGTGAATATGCCATTATCTTTCTGCGTGCATGAAAACAAGTTACAAATTTTTATCCACCAAATGCTTAATAATATAGTTCTCACGTTATTCAAACAAGAAGAGAATTAACAGTTATTATCCTATATAATGCACAGTGCAAAATTGTAAAATTTCTAGAATCAAATTGGCAGAAATATTGAGCTCCACTAAACAATTTTGTGTCCAAAAATGTTTCGACACAAATTCTTCGTATTTAGTGGTTCTACAACATAACAACCAGAAAATAAAGTAATATATAACATAGATAGAATTCGCTTATATTAAAGAGTTAATAACTTTTCTGGTATTAGCTTTGTAGAACCACTAATGAAGAAATCTCATCTAAACATGTTTGGTCACTGATTAAATTTTTCCGCCGTAATTGATAATTACTGTTAACATTATTATCATATGGTTTACTCGGTGCAAATAGTTACAAAGGTAATATGAAGCATGTAACGATTCCGAGTGGTGGTTGTTTCGAGTGGATACAAGCTGACACAAATATCAGGTAAGTTGCACGCTATATTCCCTAGCTTCTTATTCGATTTGTGTCGATAACACAGTCATACAAAAAATGAAAACCGGTCTAACCGAATGATCCTATGTGTCCACCTATCCTTACATATCTTGACGCGATAAATCTGAAAATGAGTCCAGCATTGCTCCATCACCTCCCAGTTTTTTTAAGCGAAAAATCGCTGTTCAAAACAGAAAAACTGGATTTAAAAAAAAGTAGAGGGTGATGGACCAATACTCATATGCAGATTCAGCGCGATAAGATACAGGGGATACTTTTGTTTAGTTTAGGCCAATTTGTGAACCTGTCATAGTTTTAGATATTAACAATTTTTGCTTACAATATCTTATGCGATCTTAAATCGCTGAACGTCTCACGATTAATTCACTCTTCTTTCAAAAGTATCTTCTTGTTTTGACATCCTCTAAAAAGCGGTTAAGCGGTTTGCCTATATGCACTACACTTATGGATGACAAACGGGCTTATTTGATCGTTTTTTTATTGACTTTCTCCTTCTAACAACATTACTAGCTGTTTACCCAGAATTATCCGGGATTTTTTAGACCAAATTTTTACTCAGGAACAACTAAAATCTATCGATATTGTAAGATCATAATAGTTTTATTTACTGGTTTTTACAAACATATGGCCAGCATCCTAATTTTACAAATTTATAATAATACATATTTAATACAAAACTTCATTGTATGACCATTTTGACTTTCACTTACTGCAGCAAGAATAAATAAATTCGTGGATAAATCCACCTTTGAGAAAGCAACGTTAAGTTGTTCGAGAGAGAAACAATTCAATCGAAACGTCACCAATTTGTCTAGCACACCACTTCACTCTTAGGAGAGTTAGGAGTATTTAACCTCCATATATGCTGACCTTTACTAATACGGCCATTATCTGCCATTATCTGCCATCATGCCATTATCTGCAAGATCTCGAAATCTATGAATTAAACCCTTCTTTTTAGATTACATACTTTTACATGCTCTCACTCCCAACTCCACCCATGGGGTTTCTAGCCTGCCCCCCTCCTCCCTAACATCGATGGTGGCCCCCGTCAAAACATGGGAAGTGTATCTTACTCATCTCAGGTACAACGAATTCACTCACCTGGAGCATCGCCGATCGAACTTTCGCATCCGAGGCACGACAACACGGCGGCAACATTAAAACGCTTGTAAAATCTAAACAATTCGTGCANACGACAACACGGCGGCAACATTAAAACGCTTGTAAAATCTAAACAATTCGTGCAAATTTTACGATTTAAAAGGTTTTTGTCTTTGCACGAAAATTTTTTTGTGTTTGTAAATTCACGAAAAAACATTAAATTTGATGATATGCTTTTTCTTTCTAAAATTACTCTTAAAATGAAGTATTTTAACACTTTTATTTTAAATAACATTTTTTCGATAATTTAGGTTAACCTTTGTAGACAGACATGCGTAATGAATATTTTTGTAAAATTCTTTGAGACGTAGGATATTGCCACTCATAGTTGTCTCATGTCTAACTATTTAGGCAGAGGAAGTGAATTTTTTTTCCGATTTCACAAACATTTATCTCAAAGTCATTTTCTATGTTTATTTTCACACATTTTTGAAATAAAAGATAGCCTATGTTCATTCTGAACATCTTCACTACCTCCCATAAAAATTTCATCACGATCGGTTCTGTGTTTTAGTCGTCATCAGACAGCAGCCAGACACATTTCGCATTTAAATATTCGTATGGTTGTAGGGCACACGGTAACAAATTATTTAACTTATGTAATAACATTTCATACAATTTCTTTAAAAAGTGGAATCCCTTTATTCATATTATTCATTCCTCAACATCACTAACTTCAAACACAGTATATTAACTATCATCGTCAGATAACATTTTGAAGCACTCCAAGTTCTCACTCAACCTTCTATAACACTACTAGCAATATGGTATTTCAGACACTCAGCAGTGTAATAAGAATGCAAAATGTTTACATACCTTGATTTATTACATGGTGCCTCTTTCTCATGACACATATGTGAACATGTCATCTACAATTTCACATCTCTAGATGACATGACGAAAATTTTCAGTCATATCGATGACCTTTTCCGAAACAGAATCATATAATAAAAGAAAACGAAGTAACATTTTTTAACCTTTTTGAATTCATTACGCGTCCAATATATTGCATTAACCACGGGCAAGTCACACAGCTTGTATACCGGTCGCATCTACCAAAAGTGAGTGCTCTACTAGAGCGGTCGCCAATCTGTGGACCGCGGACATATCGTAGTCAGTGGGAAGATTTTGGTGGTTCGTAAAAATATGGACATTAATTGCAGTTATTTATCTTCTGTTAAAAAAACAGTTTGCTGTGACATAAACATCAGATTTTTAAACTACTTCTAATCATATTTAAAAACAAGAAACAAATATTAAAAATATATATGTGGTTTATTTTAGTCCAGAATACCCGAGAACCTACTCGGGGAGAATAGGTTGCATTAACTACGGCCAGGTGAAATTGGCAGCGGACCGGGACACGAAACCGGGACCTCCTGCTATGGCCGCAATTCCACTCCCATCTCGTCTCGCAAAGCCCGTACATCACTTGGGTGTACAGACGCCGGCTCTCTACAGGAACGGTAGCCACACGTGACCAGTTTATCGGGCGTCGTCCATAGCCCTGCAGAGTAAATTGTCTGATTCAATTTACTGGCGAGCGAAATTTCAATCGTAGCAATCATCCATCCAGAAGCGCAAAGGATGTGTAAAATAGCCTTTAATGATTAAAATTACTAAAACTTTTCTCAAGTATGAAAAAAAAATCTTATCAAACAACTCTACGTGCATGTCAATGATATTTCCCCAAAATATTTCCAATCTGGATACGATTTCGGGGAGTTTCTTTTTTTTACGTAAGATATACTTCAAAAACGTTTTGAAGTTGTTTGATGTATAAGAAATCAATCTTAAATGTTTACTTAAGTTGAAAAGCCGTATGTTGGGGTTCTGTTCTATGTTATAATTAATAAAAATTAAATATTTTCTAAAATGGAAATTATATTTTACGATATTAATATTAAACCAATTACTTATCTGATACCTTTATTATTCTTTCAACTATGAGACGAAAAACGTGAGTCCCAAAACGTCTAGACAAAAAAGGAAGTTTAGAATCAATATATATAGAGAGAACATTTTTTATTTCATAAATACCGAAAACTGGGAAATATAAGTTGTAAAATATTTATGATGTGGATATGTAAAACATATATAAATCATGCACGTGACCAACGTGTGAGCGCGTGTATGTGATCAGATTGTATATTGAATAGTATTCCAATACAAACGGATAAATAAATTCACACATTATCACATGTCACGATCTGCGTTGTTTTCTGAACATAAGCGTTCAAAGTAAGTGGTATGTTGAAAGAAAAGGTCATTGTTATTGACGATCTGCATACTCAAGTAAAAAAGGAAAAAGATGGAACAAGTATGCGTTACAAAATTACTTTACGCGCAGTTGAGAATGTGATTATACACGTTCCACTCTCACGTAGCAGTCTGACAACATCATACGTGGAAACGAAGCGAAGGTTACGCACCGGAAAGACTTTTTCTCATCTTTTTTTTGTTTTTTATTGTAGCATTTGTAAATGGAAATGTAGCGTGCTATTGAAGCTTATCTGCAAGGGACGATAAGATGTAGAAGGTGGTGGTAGGTCTATTGCTAGTATGTGGACCGCTTAGCTGGGTTTACCACTAACAACGTGACCCACATGGAGGTGTTAGTAGCAGTAGTTAGTAATAGTAAGAGTTAGTGATACTAGGATCAGCAGGAGGTTTGCTTTTCAGTGGTCACAGCTATATGAACTGGGTCATTGAAGTGAAAAACTACAATTTTTTCTAGCTCCGCCGGGAATTTAACCCGGAGTGACTTATGGACGAGCAAGCATGCTAGCCCTGAGTCACTGGATGGGCACTCTATTTGAAGACAGAAGCAGAATGAACCCAGCGTTGCCCAGTAGTATGAAGTCGTTAAACAGAAGTGTCATCATTATATCGGTAACTGACTAACTATTTATTCGCTAATCAGATCAGTTGTTGCAGTTTTAAAAATTTTACATGTCTTTCCCTCCCCACCCAGGAATAAGAGGTTATAACCTCATGTATGCTGAATTTGAACCTAAACGACATAGCAGACTAATTTTTATTTCATTTTAATCGTCAAATGCACAAAAAGTCATCCGCTACTAGGGGTACTATGTCGTTCCAAGTAGGGGATGAATACTTAAACGGCATTGCGACTGTCTGCGTCTGTGATAACTGCGATTCGATATTCATATCGGTCGTTTTCGAGTACGTTTACGAGTCACCCTCTTTCTACTAGATCCCGACGCCATTAGGGCTAGGGTATCTTTCATTTTCCTACCTCGCCCCAGGGGACTAACATCTAGTAAGTACGTGTTTGGTAAACACGGGGCCCCGAGCTGAGTCTGGCATTGCTTCCACTT